>JAKTWD010000652.1:0-34289 GCA_030581935.1 Metschnikowia corniflorae
GTACCACATCGGCTTCAACACCGAGTATTGACGACCGTATATCGCCACATTTTGCGCAAACAAAAAATAAATACCCCCCATGATAAAAGCCGGGGCGAGCGTTAAAGAAACAAATTGAAGGAGGAAAAAATTTATGTCGGAGTTGTCACGGAACGCCAACACACGACCCAAGAACCCGAGGAACTCAAGGGTGTATCCACAAACGAACGTGATGTTGTACCAGTGATAGCGCGACTTGATCAACATGAAAATATTGAAGAGCCAAATAAGAGCAAAAACCGTGAGAAAAAAAATGTTCCCTCCACGATTCAAGTAGTACCCGTATATGTTTTCGTCCTCGGCTAATTCGTGCAAGTTGTACATTGCTTGGTAGATGACTTCTGTGGCCTCGGCACTTACAGAATCAGATGTTGCCGTCGCCAAAATCTCTTGGGCGCTAAGAATTGAAAGCGATGCCTCAGCACCTCGTATGATCCGCGAATATCCCACGTAGTCGCCTACAGCAGTGGCGGTTTGTAGGCTTGCGATTGCGTTGCTCAAACTTTTTGAAAGATCTGGTGCACACGTAGTGGCAATCAGCTTTAGTGTTGAAGGGTGAGTAGTCGGATATCCACTCGTTGGCGTCCACGCCATAGCCGAGAGAGCACTCATGGGTGATGATGAATTTTACAAAGAAAAAAAAACGTTACGCACTGCTGGCATTGGGTTATCTTATACGTGGCTGCTCGCCTTCGCATTTACGATAGCCGGCTGCAACCTCCGTCATAGTGGCATCGGAACAACGCGCGGAGCAAGGCCGGGTGGCCGTTCCTTGAATTACGCGATTGCATTGCCCGCATTCCGAATTAAGCCAAACTCCGGTTCTTGATGAAGTGCCAGTATTAAACTATTCTATAAAATTGAATTGAGTACCAAAGTAGTTAATCTCAAAAGCTCGTATTATAAACTATACTTGCTCGTGGAGATTTTTCGACTTCTAGTGTGTGGTAAAATTTCGACTCTTTCTATGTAAATTCTTTGTCAGCACTTTCAATGCAAGATTTCCGTATGCATGCCAGCGAACACTAGAATGCACGAATACGAGAATTCAACCATACCCGGACAATACAGGCAGCCTGAGTAGTGTGAAGTGAGAATGTTCAGTAGATCTTTGGTTTAATGATTTGCTGATAGTCGACACCAACAGTGCTCGATAGAAGCAACTTTTTACGAGCTTATTGTCTCGTAGATGGTATACTTGTGGCTGTGCTGCGGGAATCAAGTGCGCTTACAAAGAAAACCTATGTGCAGAATAATGCGAGCGAATTTTTTTTATGCAAGCGATCTCGGGTGAGGATCAGTGAATCGACCTGTGGAATTTTTTACAACTGATGTCACAGGAGAGTTGAATGATGCAGAGTCTTGCAAATGCTTAACATTGATGTTTCTTGTTCTTCCTCACTCTATTATAGTTTCCTGATCTGGGTATCGTCAATGATATAAATGTGTCTTTGAAACTTGGCCCTGTTCCAAGCCTGGTTTAAGGCATCCTCACCCCACGTCACAAATCCTCATGCAGCTCCAATGACGCTCGAGCCACGTCGAAATAGATTTAACCGCAACCTATCTAAATGACCGACCTAATTTTGTGGAGTATGTGAGATAGAATTATATTTAGTTTATCGATGGCAAGTCGTCAGATCGCGGGTCAGGTAAACGTATGTAGGCAATCGATTGTTCAAACTAGAAGAAGTCATGTACACTAGATGCACTAGTCAAGGAACCGAGGCTATACGAGGCGTAGCATCAGTGAGCAAGTGTTTGTCCGGTATTACGGAGATGTGAATGAAGAGATATTTTGTCATTCATCTTGAGAATAAAAGAATTTATGTGTGAGAATGACGAAAAAAGTCAGTGAGAAAAAAAACCTGTATGGCCTACGGTATCTGCAGTCTTAAAGCCGATTGTCAATACTTTTCGTGTGATGATAAGCTTTTCTGTGCGCTTCCTAAACTGCATGTATTTAGGTGCAGGTCTAGCGATGTAATTATGTAGCTGTCGCTTGCTAAGGCTGGGCATGATAACTTCTTCGCTTGTGCATACGATGTCTTGATATTACAGCTATTTGTTCACTGAAGATGATTGTAATTGTATATCTTTTCTGTCTCAAAACTAAGAATGAAGCCATCAGATGAGAGTCCACTAGGTCACATCGAGGATGCTCACGAAGTTTTAATAGGAGAATGTTGTCGTGATTGATCATAGTTGTGGACTCTAGATTAGAGCACCACGCTACATGGAGAAGCTCAGCAAGCTAAGTTCGTCTTTGCACAAACGAAATGAGCTTTGCGGAGATGAACTTATGTCTTAGAGCAGTATAATGAGATACCAGGTGCACCTGTGTTTGCAAGATCGCAGTGTGCCGATCGGGGTTCACGCTTTAAAGTAAATTTGAAACAATGGAAATTATGTTTCTCAAGTAAAACATGCCAAGTACATCTATGTGAATCGAGAGTCTGGAGCCTATTCGGCTGAGTCATTTGTCAGGTCCGTGATTCAGTATAAATTTAAGCTAGTGAGGCACCTTGCGGTTCTATGATAATGAATTCCGTACTCTTACAAGAGTTTCATACTTAAGAGCTAAACCTTTCTTGCTGTTCAAATAGGAGTACACGAACTGAAGGCTTTCAGATCTCTTGTAGCCGACCAAATATCACAGGAATGGAACACCTTAAAATTTTATTTAACTTCAATTCAAAGCAGAGTACGAAGCTCAACTTGCTTACGCTCCTGAGGTACAACGAACATGTCATTCTCGTTGTCTCTTTTACTCTCAAGAGAAATTTGGTCCAGATTCATCTCCTTCTGGTACTTTTTGAACTTATTCGTTTTCACGACGTTATACCGTCCAAAAACAAACACTGGATGGAACGGTACGAAAATCAACCCAGTAGCAGCAATCAATGCGGAATCAAGGACGAACAAGTATATCTCATGTTGCATGAGGTATCCTTCATACCCCAACTTCAACTCCACCACTCTGTAAATGCAACGAATATAGACAAGGACCACTGCGAGACTGATAGCCAAAGGATAGTAGAAAAATAAGGGCCTCTTGCGAATGTGCTCATATTGCGGATTGTAGAACGGCTCCAATGAGTCCCCTTTATAGATTCTGGCCGACCATACGTTGAATAGCATCCTGAAATAGTTGGCGAGGCTCTTCTGCTTGTATGGGGATTGCCCATAAACCTGGTTTCTATCGAGGAAATATGTGCGGCCAAGAAAAACAAACCATAGTATGAGAAAGAAAGTCATAGCAATGATCTGAACCAAAATCCCTATGAACATTATTGTGTCTCCCAAGTTCTGCGGAAGTTTTCCTGAGCTGCTCATGGCAGAAAGTCCCCCGCCGGACCCTTGCACAAGGATTGAAAACACATCGATGATGATGAATATGTACGCCATGGGCTTCGAGAAGGAATACTGGCGGCCGTGGACTGTCACAATCTGTTCAAACATAAAGTAAATGCCTGCCATAATGAATGCCGGTGCAATGGTCAAGCCAAAACTTTGCATGATATAAGTCCCCATGCTTGAGGTATTTTTGAACGCCAAGACCCTCCCCAAGTATCCGAGAGTTTCTAAAAAGAACCCGATGATAAAGCAGACGTTGTAATATATCTGCTTTGAGCGGAAAGCCATCACAAGATTGAAGCAAAAAATCAAGCAAAAAACAACAAGAAAAATCACATTTCCGGGCCGGTTCAAGTCGTAGTGAAAGAGGTTTATGCCTCTTTTCCAAATTTGAGACTCGATAGTCTCAACTGCTTTCTGAACTTTGTGACCCAGGATGGTCATCCAAGGATGGTCGAAGATTGCTGGCATTTGTTAGGAGAGGTTGAGGAAAAAGGATCTGTAACTTAGTTCTGGGTATGATTGGTTTCGTTAGAGGATCTATTACCTGTCTTATACTCCACTGCTTGACGTCAAAGCCAGCGATGTGTTGACACATACGACGTGAGTACTTACTTCGCCTCACGTATAGTTGTAATCATGTACGAAAATACAGCCTCAGAAAGAGGCTTACAAGATTTTTACGTCAGTCCGGAGCCAGTCCTCTTAGCATTACCACATAATAGCTTACGATAATACATTGTATGGGATGGCGATTATGAAACATTCGAACTTTTTGAGCAAACCTGAAACTCGGAATCTGTCAAAATATGATTCGGCAGAGATGTTGCTCAACATGGAGTTGTAGTTGTCATATTCACTGTTTGACGTTACCTTGCACGCAGGTGTTTGCAACGGCCGCGACAACGCCAAGAAAAACTGTCTGTGGCACCAGGCTGTGTACATACCGCGTCTTCAAATACGAAAAAGCTGATGTTTGAGTTTTTGAGTGATGTCTGAAAATAACGAAACCAACGTTATTAAAAAAATATTAAGGCTTCAAAGCTCAGATCCACAAATTCAGCCAAATTTTGTCCTTTTGTGGCTTTGTATCTTATTGCTCTTTCGGCTTGGCTAGTTTAAAAGCGGAAAATCACTTATGCTGGGAACTTGAATGCAATAGCTCAGGCGTGCTTAGGTGCACGACGTTCACTCGGGGCTCTGTCTTGGTTAACGATTGAAGCCTTGTTTGCTAATTGTTGGGCCTTGCACAGCCTCACGCTCTCGGTTATATGCCGAAAAGAGGAAACGTTTACGATCCCCGAAAGTGTGGCCTGCACGTACTGGAGCAATCGTAGTGTCAAGTTTTGCAACAGACCCTCACACAGCTATAATATGATCTTTTCGATCAATTCTTGACCAAATTTTGATAACGAATATCGTTTTACTAGCTTTGTGAAAATCATCGCTATGTATTCATTTTTTACAAATTTCTCAAACGTTCCATTTTCTGCTTGTGGTGGCTTCCGAGTGGAGCTATTGTTCCGCTTAGCCCGCATACGCACTTACGTCGGCAGTGCTAAAAGCTTAACAGTGTTTGAGCCCACCATGATACGAGGGATGCAATGAAAGTGAAGAAGCACGCACGCATTGTTTTTCCGAATTCGTGATATCAGTAAGGTTTGTGGAAGAGGCGTACGTATGCCTGGCGTAGTTTCAAGATTTCAATTTTTGATATAGGCGTGTATTCACAGCAATTTTCTCTAGCAAGAAATTAAAAAAGTCTCTCTATGCTGTACAATGCATCAAACCCAGCCTGACTCTTATGATAGTATGAGCAAAGTAGCAATAAAAACCCTAAAAAATAGAATTGAAGTGTGACTGCGGATTGAGTAGTCATATAGTTCATCGAGCAATCTGTCGTGGTCGTCTTCGTCGCACATCCGGTAAGTTTCAGGGGCCTCTGTGCAAGTTTATTTTACAAATAATCATTTCATTGAGTGTGTACTTGTTTATCTTAAACAATCGAGAGGAATGAAGGACAGTAGAGTGCCACTGAAACGAGATGAGCTCGCTACCATTTCCACTCTAGCAGGATGTGACATTTCCTCTGGTTGTTCTGAGATGTATGCTCTAAAGCTTTGAGAACTCTTCACGAATATGACAAATTTTTCATTGAAAAAGTATCGCATGTCCAAGATTCACTGTGCGCTCTCTGGATTCTAAAACCACGAACTTCAAGTTGATGGTCGATACAAACGATGAGCTTCGAACAAGAGCTTTTTGAAAGCACTATGTCCTCTCACACCTTGGAGGAGTTCATACGAGTATTCGAGCGAGCTAATTAGCGAGACTTTCTAAAATCCGCTGTGGACCACACAGCTTGAATGTACCCGAGGAGAAACACTTTTGTTCTTTTGAGGGTCCTATTCGTACCCTACTTCCTCAAACATCGTTGTGTTCGAAATCATGAGAATTCGATCTAATGGAAAGGTCACATGTACCACCTCAAACATTCATCATAGCATATATATGGGCCGTGGAGTCTCTTTCTGGCTAGCCGGTTGTACAAAATACAAAGACTCGTCGTCGTCATAGTCATGCATAAAGCGCCTAGTTGGCTCTGGTTCTTTTTTCTCGGGTCCAGTGAATTCTCTGTCCTGTTTCACATTGACAACCCCCAAAACATTCTCTCTCCCGAAGACAAATAGTGGATGAAACGGGATGAAAATAAGGCCGCAAATGGCAAGTAGCGCCGAGTCAAGCGTTAAAATAAACACCTCATGGTTCATGAGAAACCCTGAGTATCCCTGTTTGAGCTCTGCCACTCTATAAAGACACCGAACGTAGATGACCACTACCCCAGCAGTGACCGCCAACGGATAGTAGGGAAAAAGTGGGCGCAGGCGTATGCCCTGGTGCCGAGGGTTATAAAAGGTCTCGAGGTATTTGTGTTTATAATCCCTGGCCAGTGAAACGTTGAAGAGCATTTTGAAAAAATTGCTAAACGTCTTGTTCGTGTATGGCGAGTCGGCTTCCACTCTGTGCCTATCTAGAAAATAGATGCGGACAAGAAACTCAAACAAAAACCCAAGAAAGATCGTCATTTCGACCAATTGAAGAATGACCCCGGAAAACATGAGAGTATCGCCAACATCGGCAAGTTTTGGAGCTCTTGCACCCACCGCAGCCAAGCCACATCCAGCCGCCTGCACGAGCAAGGAAAAGAAGTCCAAGCTCACGAAAGAGTATGTATACCACATCGGCCGAAGAACCGAATATCGGGGACCGTGTATGGACACTAACTGGGCAAAGACAAAGCAGATTCCGGCCATGATAAATGCAGAAGCAATGGTTAGGCAAACACTCTGGAGGATGGATTCTGCCGCGTTAGCTCGGTTGTGGATGCCTAACACACGGCCCAAGAATCCAATGGTTTCAAGTGCAAACCCACACACGAAGCAGATATTGAACCACCAGTAGCTCGAGCGCAACGCAACAAGCAGGTAGAATAGGAATAGTAGGGCGAAGAATACAAGATAAAACACGTTTCCGCCACGGCTTAGACGGTAAATATACAAGTCCCATTCGACTATGAGTTCGTCGATATTTCTCGATGCATCTAATATGGCATTAGTGGCCGAGACCTGGACATCGTGGCCGGTAGCTGTGGCCAAGACCAGCTCAGCTGAAACTATCGTAAGCGACGCCTCCGCCCCACGAATGACACTTGAAAGTGATAATAGATCGGCTTTTTTGGTGGCCGTTTCGTAACTGTGCATGGCGTTAGTGAGCGACGCGATTAGTCTTGGATAATCGTTAGTATGGACACTGGTTAGTGCGGTAGCAGTGGCGGAAGGAAACCCCTCCTGGTGCAGCCACAGCATATCGACGAGCGACGGCATTTCTAGAATCAAGAAACTTCTTAGCACAAATCCAAGAGGGACGGGTCGTCTTGAGTGTGTAAAAGAGACCCACGGGGTAGGGTGTCAAAATCTTGGCTCTAGCGACCGCTGCTCGTTCCCATGCCCGAAGGTTTACGACACGCAGTCGGACCTGCATGTTATGCGGGATCTTGCCGAAGACCCTTGCGTGCAGTTTTCGTGGGGTGCGGATAAGTTCTTCCGAAGGCAGTAAAGCGCAACCGAAGGTACGCAGCGCAAACTTCAGAGGTCAAGATGCAGACGTGAATTTGGTCCACCGCATATTCTAGAATGTAGTGCATTCGCCTATTAAAAAAATCGGCCGTGAAAATGATCACCACGATGCAAGAGAAAAAATCTAGAAGAACAGGCAAAAGTCGCCGGAAATACACCGTGGGTGTCGTTAAGTGGCTTCTCTAGCTCAGCCTCATTTTAACGTTGCGTGCTTACGGTTGCGCGCACATTCCAAATTAATATAAGGAGCGCGGTACGATGTCGCAAAAGCTGAACAAAGTTTTGGTGTTCGAAGCAGTACTTAAATGATGATGATGGAACTACATAATTGTGTTTTTTGCTCAAGCTTTTGATTTTGTTCTGATCTATTCGATATGTCTTTTCAACTCACCGAAGGCGGAATCTCTTCCGAACCCGTCCTGAGAAAGTCTCTCTACCCAATCAGTCAGGGTAGCTTGACGCTTTCGTCCAAAAAGGAAGTGTAGTAAATGAGTGGCTTGGGGCTGAATTCTCCACCAAGTCTCATTTTGCATTGTATGACAAGGCTGTCTTTTCGAAGTTTCAATTCAATTGCCAGAGACTATAGGCCGCACAACATCAAAGCTATTAATAGGATAAATGCTACGATCACAGCACTTCGAGGAACAACCCACGGACAGAAATTACTTTTGGTCTGTATGCCCTTTGGGAATACATCTTGTCGCTGAATACGGAGAAAACGAAGACATCTTTTTGGTTTTGAAGAAATTTAGTAATCAAATATAAATTATCAGATCACACTGCCTATATACTGCAACTCCTTTTCCTTGTCTTCAAGAATTTGTCATGATCACGATTTCACAAGCCTATATTGCTTCGTCAGACAGTATAGCCTGCTTCGCTACTTTCAGGTTTGGATTGAGGTAAAATGAAACAGATCCAATGGAAACCGTGATAAGACCACTGACGTTTAGTATATATGGGGCATGAGCTAAAAATGTTGAATCAGTTGGTCTTTGCGTTTTTGAAAATGAACATGTTCAAGTTATCAGACTAATAACTCCTGTGAGCTTCACCTAGGTCAAGTTCAAAGCAAGATGTTTCTTACAAAACTATTCAGCGAGCCCGCTCAAACGAATAGTTCAAGAGTATTTCTCAGACGTTGTGAGTGGTGCTTAGGATGTGGTTTTCAGCAGAAAATCAATCTCATGCACAAGAAAAAAAAGGTACGCATGGATCATTGGTTTATGCTGGAATACTTATTGCTGAACTCGTGAGTCTGATGGTGCTTTTTCTACAAGGACACCATCCACCCCGAGAAGCTCAAACCTGTTTTGAATAAGAATTCATGATTTGAGTTTACTCTCTTGTCAAACCTGAAAAGTAAATTTTCATGGGCCGCCCTTTGAACACGATCACTTCTCGTTGATGTCTTCTCTATCCAGCAAACTGCTCACAAAAGAGGCAAAATCGCTATACTAACAAATTAAGACAGCTCAATCTAGAGCCCATGAATTAATGCTAATTGTATGTATAGTGGAAAGATGATACAGCTCATAGAGGTCACGTGGCAATGTTGGTCTGGATATTATCCTCATATTCGATCTCCACCCGTGGCCGGCGCCTCTTCTTGCCCGAATCGTCCAGCTGCAGTTTGCGCTTGCCATTTGATTTGCCCGTTTTAGCATCATCTCCTGTTTCATCGTTGTCTTCGTCTTCCGCGTTCTCCTCCTCGCTCTCACTGTCGGACCCGGATCCCAACCACCTTTCCAAATCCTCCATATCAACGAACTCATCTTCACCGTCATCCTCAACATATTCGACCTGGCCATAATCATCCTCATCGCCAGATTCAAGCACAAAGTCGTCTTCGTCTTCGAGCTCCTCCTCTTCATCTTCGTTGTCGACCTTACCCAAGACCTTTTTCCAAATCTTTTCATCGACGTTTAATGGCTTGTCGCCGTATGCACCACTCTTCAACCGGTCCAACAACTCCTTCTCGATGGCTTTCTCAATTCTGGCTGCTGCCAATGCCTTTCTCTCCCTGTTTTGTTCTCTTCTCTTAACCTTAGGCTTGATACCTACATAATGACGCTCATCTTCGTGCAACGCAAGTCGTCTTTCTGTGATGGCCACCTGGGTCAATCTCGTCAATCTTTGCTTACATTTATTGACTAAGAACTGATCCCAGTAGATTAAATGATGACCGATCTGTTCCAAAGCCTTGGAGTAGTTTTTCAGCAATTTCACACGCTCCCAAAGCTGCGCGGGCATATGTGCCCTCTCTGCGGTTTTCATGTACAAGTATAGTTTTCCCTCCACATTTTTGACCGTAGCGTATTGCGCATTTGCTAGAGGGCACGATTTCCGATCGCAGACACCAGTGACGTTATACTCGTTTCTGCAAAAATCAATTCCATTCCCTGGTTTGACCTTAAAAGAGCAAAAGCCTCCGTTGATCACGGACCAGATAACTTCGTCCGATGACATGATGATGTGTGTAAAATGCTATTTATATGACGGGTGCAAATTTTTGCTTATATTGATGTGATAAGGTTCTTGAAGATGACTTTTTCGCGCCGGGGTACTTTCGATGATTGAATTTGAATAAGTGATGTCGAATCCTAGGAAAGCGTGTATAATATTGCCTAGTTCTTGTAGTATTATATCATGGATGCACAGACGATCAATAAAGGAAAAAAACTAGCGAGCAGAGATGCCGTGATGAGCACCCGTACACCAGATGCCCATCGCCAGACCCAGCCAGTCACACTCCGCTCAGTTGAAAGCACCACGAATGCAACATCTGGCAGATGCGGTAAAGGGCGATAAGGAAACGCTTATGGGTACTGATATTAATTACTAGCTGGTTCCAAATGATAAAATAATATACTGCATGAATTACTTTGTAACGGCTCGGATTGGCCGCTCGCTTGGGACACTTTGTTATGATAATGGTCACGTGACTCAAAGGTTATCTTCTGTTGCGCGACTGCTGTCGCGACTTCCCCATGATTCAGATTCGTCTGCTCGACCACAGGAGAGACACCGTTGTACTACAGCGTATCAATCTAGATGTTCCCGTCTCTTTCTATGTACCACTTACTTTGGCTAATTGGGCAAAAGCCCTTGGTAATTTGAAAGTCACTCATATATAGTGTCACTTTCTCGGCACACGGCAATTCGAGTGGACAGTGAAGAACTTGTACTTTCACCAGTTCGAAATTTTTGGGTTTCTTGGATTCAAAAATTGAAGTTCTTTATTTTGAAACGGTGAGCATTCTAAATCGTCTCATTCACGTATCTGTTAGCAAAAAACTAGGACAATCGTCCGAAACAATTCTCTTGTAATTTAACTTGTGCTTGCCATATACGGCATCAGGTATCATCCGAAAGTTTACATTAGCGTTGTGCCAAACTTTCGGGTTTCGCAGTGATTGATAAGTAGTGAACTTGAACAGTATGTAAATAACTTTTGTGGCAAATCTCCATAGAACAATTGAAAAGACGGGGACTGCGTCTAGGGCACTTTAGCAGGAAACAGACCATAATCTATGAACAATACTATTCAGTAAATCTCGGACCATCTTTTATGATGGACTCAAACATTTTCATTCAAAAATCTAATGGTCAAAGTAGAGTCCAGCTACAAGCTGATCTTGAAATAATGAGTTTATAAGTCGTTCTGCTCTGAGACGGCGACATGTTAGCTCGTATAGCTGTGAGAGTCAAATGAAACCTATGGACTTTGCTAGCACAGTTGCGCTTGCTGTGATTTCGGCTGCAAACACGCCATCGACGTCACAATCCAATTCCCTTGTTTTCCCTTTGTGTTCGTCACCCGAAAGCCAAGTATCAATGGCTTCACTATAGTCGCAAATTTCATAAGAATGTCTTATCATATGTACTGGCGCTTTGAGTCTCATTTCTTATCTCCGTTGAGCTTCTCAAAGTGAGATACAGCAACAACATAATCTTACACCGAGCTGCCGTTTATATTATTTTGTGATTATGAGAGATTTCTTATAGCAGCCTTACATGCTTATCGATATCGACTAGCACACAGCCCTGAAAATAAAACTCATCAAATTTCAAGATTTCAAGCCATTATTTGTCTCGCCAGAACTTTTTTTATACGACATTCAAATGCTACTTGTGGGTATTTTCATTCTCGCCCATGAGACAATGTTTTGTTTGGTTGAGCCACTTTTTAGACTATTGCTCAGCCGCCGTTCTCAAGGATGTTGGCTTGGCTGGAACGTGTGGTTTCACCTTCACAACTTTTGGCCCTATGATAGCAGGAAATGCCAACGGATTGAGGTCGTGTGCTTTGCGAGAAAAAGACATAAGGGTCACCAAGACTTGATAAGGATCTTTATTCTCATACAAATCGACTGTTTGGAAGATCTCTTCATGGGCCACACCGGCCATTTCACACGCTTGAAGGAAAAACAAAATGTTCTCCATTTGCACGAACGGCATGCGTGAGTTTTTGTATTTTTTTGTAGGCACATTAGCGATGCCAAGCAAGTCTCCAAGCTTACAGAGCAATTTCCCGTCTTTCAAGAGCTCGCCCAAAGTGTGTTGCTCGAAATCGTACAGTTGCCTTTCGACCTGCAGAAGCTGTAGAGTGTTGAATATCCATTCGAACACCTCTGTCTTTAGATTCTCATATTTATTCGCCCGTGATATGCCAAGATCTTGGTCAAGGTTAGTCGAAGCACTCTGTTTCATTTTCAAGCGTTTTTAGATCGTCTTCGAATTTTGGTGTGTGTTATTAATGTTTCGAAATACTGGTAGGTGGTGTATTTCAAATTCATTCTGCTTTGAAGTCGCGACTTTTTGCAAAACTTGCCTGAGACAACAGTTGACGAGAAAGGAGGCCCCTGAGAATTATCTAAAATATGGGAGTAAAAAAAGTCAAGTTTCACTAAACCCAAAACTTCTCAGATGATAAATGAATTGAGAATGTTTATGATGTAGGTCTATTTTTCCTTCGGTAAAAAATTAATGTACTACTATGTCACCGACCGCGAAGCAACAGCAATCATGCTGGTCGATCCAATTGGAGTGCTTCGTCTCCAATATCGATCATTTCACTTTCTTTGCGACAAACAAGGCGAAGTATCTTGTGATTGAACGAATTTTTAGCGCTAAGCCCTGCTTAGGCCGCAGCAGATCGCCTTTCCGTTACGAAACTGGTCTCTTTTCGGTCATGATCCACGGAAGACGCCAACCTATCCCAGAGACTTCTCTATGACAACTATAACTGTAATTCATTATTTACCTTTCACTACACACATCTAATTGTGCAATTTCTTCTCGTAAGAGTGCAAGCCGTGCACACCACCCTCCAACTGGGCAGAAGCGGTTCTGAACTCGAAGCGGACCTCACCATTGTACACGTTTTCGCGCAACTCTTTCACACTTTGAACACCAATGTCCTGCAACGAGTGCTGCAAGCCGTTGTACAAGTAGGGAATGAACTTCGTGATAGACCCCTTGTCCACCACCAGACCAGAAACACCCTGGGCAACCAAAACATTGTCGGCCTCGGAAAAGTAACGCGAGGTTGAAGCGTTGGCGTTTGTCAGCGTCTGCTGCATAGCATCAATCAGACCCATACCTCTGTACGTCTTCAAGCGCTTGCCGTCACGGTAGAAGTAGTCTCCTGGGGTCTCAGCGGTACCTGCCAAAAGACCGCCCATCATCACACATGATGCACCTAAAGCCAATGCCTTGGTGATGTGTCCGATGTTTCCAATACCACCGTCAGCGATACAAGGCACACCAAACTGGCTGGCAAACTCGCACACGTTGTAAACGGCGGTGCCTTGAGGTCTACCACAGGCCATAACCTCCTGTGTGATACAGATCGAGCCCGAGCCCATTCCAATACGCAAACCATCGGCACCAGCCTCAATTAACAAAGCGGCTTGCTCACGCGTGACCACATTTCCGGCGATCACCTGCAAGTCAGGGTATGTGCTCTTGATCCACTTGAGCATATCGATTTGGAAAATCGACGATCCATTAGAGGAGTCCAACACGACTACATCCAAACCGGCCTCCACCAACTTCGTCAAGCGCTCTCTGTCAGCCAAGATCGTGCCGATAGCAGCCCCACACAACAATTGCTTCAGCGAGAAAGACTTGGACGCATCAGGGTAGTCCTGGTTCTTTTGCAAATCGGTCAAAGAAATCAAAGAGACCAAGTTGCCGTCGGCATCCACAATGGGCAATTTACCTTTTTTGGAGCTTCTCAACAAAGCGTTACCTTCGGCGAGGGTGATCCCCTGCTTACCAGTGATTAAGTCCTTGGTCATGACATCCTTGACCGTGGCATTGTCGTCTTCGTGAAACTGTACGTCACGTGACGTCACGATACCGACGAGCTTGGCGCCTTGTTTGCCGTTCTCTAATCTTGTTAGTAAAAGGGTCTGAATTTCATATTATCGCCGCTCACGCTCAGAAAAAAATGGGTCCCCAACATCGTTTGATGTAATTCGGTAGAACGAAAGTTATTATGTATAAGTTGATCATCACAGAAAGCGCGGAGGCAGGTGGCCTCATAACAAATGAGATGATTGAGAAAAGCTCAATAAATCTCGCGAACAAAAAAGAAAAACATACCGGTGACCGGGAAAGAAGAAAAACCGATTCTCTCCTTCATAGCCCTGATCTCAGCCACTGTGACATCTGGGCCCACGACAACTGGATCGTTGATAAACCCGTTCTCGTATTTCTTCACTCTTCTCACCATCGCCGCTTGCTCATCTGCAGTACAGTTGTGATGAATAATACCAATTCCTCCCAACAACGACATGTGGATCGCCATAATTTCCTCGGTGACAGTGTCCATAGGCGAAGAAACGAATGGCGATTTCAATGTGATTTTTTTCGTCAATTTCGACTCCAACTTTACCGCGGAAGATGGAAAGTTAATCAAACCAGGCAACACGAGGAAGTCGTTGTAGGTCAACCCGCCAAAGTTTGCCGAGTCGATCAACGAACGGATGTCGAGACCATCCTTTTTCGAGTATGAAGCAAGGTGCGAAGTAGCGGTGGAGCAATCTAAAACCATGGTGGGTAAAAGTTAGCCAGAAAAGAAAAGAAAAAAAAGTCGTTAGGTGGTGGTTGGCTCGCGATGCCTTAGTATTTATAACGGGCGCGCGAACTTTTTTTTTTGGCGCACGCACAAGGGTGATTTTTTTTGTCAGTAATAATCAGCCTCTTGACTGCACCCAAGCTGACCCAATTGTTGTGGGGGCACGCCAAGCTCGAATTCCATAAATTTGAACCCATAGTATCGTACATTGCGATACACCCAGATCTAGAAAGCATTTCGATCACACTACCAACATATACCATCTTCGCTTAGGCTATGATACTCAAGCGTGTTCTCTTAGATCACCCTAGAATTCACCCCGCTGACTCTCCTACCGTACTACGCGCACGGCCTCCGCGGCAATTCCGACTGGCGCTTCCTAATCAGTTACAACCAAAAGCCCTACCGGTATGCGAGATACGTTAGTGTGCATCGACACTGGCCTCGCTAGAGACTGTTTTCTGATTTTCCTTCTTGCACTTCTGTACATACTCATCAATCTTTTGCCACCCTTGTTTTCTTCTAGTCTCTCTGAGCTTTTGTTCTTCGAGCGATTGATGATACAACATTGTGCAGTGATCATATAATATTGGGTTATGATCCATGAAAACTTTAAGCGCTCCAAATGCAAACTGATGGATACTTTTGTTCCAGTTCAGTGTGGCCAGATTGTGCGGAAGAATGTGATTGAAGTCCTCCATATCCATATTATGCTGCGGTGTTGAAAATGAATCGTAATACTCCTCTTCAGTCATATCATGAATCATGTTTGTGTCTTCAGCAATTCCGGGAGTACCATTTCCGTTCATACCTTCGACCTCGTTGCTCAAGATAAGACGTACGTCAATCAAATTGCCGTTTTTATCAGTGACTGAATCAGGGTTTTCAGCAAGCTTTTGCTTGAGCCTTCCGTTTGCTATGCCTGGCTGTGTAGCATTGGTCAACTCATATAGCGACGCGAAAATCACAGGTAAAACGATCTCAGCATTTTCCGTCACTAAAGTCAAGAAATACTCATTTTGCCAAAAGCATAAAACCTTTTCACTAACCTGAAAGTGCGAGGATGATATGCATTTCAGAAGTTGAGCAAACAACGGGATTTGCACCTTGACAAACTCGCTTGGTTCCATGACCTCGAAAATATCTTCAATTTCGTTGAGAAACATGACCTCCTTGGGAGAGTTGATTTTGGGCCAGAATCTCAACAAACCCATGATTACATCTTCCGTCAACGAAGGGTCTTTTTCCAAAAATTGAACAATACAATATGCCAATTGAGGGTGGTATAGCGATAATGACTTGACCTTGTGCAATGGAAGAAGTACTTTGATGAGAAAGATCTTATGCTCGTCTTTCAAGGGTAGAGCAAAACCATTGATAATGGATCCCAAAATCTCCAAAAGCTCAGCAATGCCGTTGAACCTTTGGGTCTCGTATGTGAATTGCAAGAACGCATTGTTTATCGATTTTCTGATGAATGAACGTAAACTCAAGAATTTTCCATAGATTCGGTGCAACGTCGTTTTCAAGCAATCTCTCTCCCTTGGGTCTTCGCTGTCAAACAACTCTAGAATATGCAAGACAAACTCGTGATCAATATACTGCTTTGCCACTTGATGATGAAAGTCCGGACTCTCAACAAAACGCAAAAAAAACTCGTATATCGACTGCATGTGGGGCCATGCTAGTTCTGACACAGGCTCATCCTCATCAGGGTCGAACAACTCTCCCACAGGATTGACTGGTGGAGGAATCGGACGGAACAAGTTCTTCTTGAACATAGAAATCACGTGACTGTACATTTCGTCTGTGTAGTTGAACCTGTTACTCACGATGAACTGTATGAGCTCCTGCAAAGTGATTCTCTTTATTTCCTTCCCCCTAATGTCTTGTGTAGGATCATTGAAATCGAAAATGATGTTACATTGGTCGACTTTTTGATTGAAAAGTGAGATTTGCTCTTCTGGGGCGACTTCATCAAAGCTGGGGAGCTTGACGATTTCTTGGCTGAGATCTGAGGAGGTCGGCTCAAAGCGCGACGAGGAGTGCCTTTTTGGTGCAGAGATCATGTCAATGTCAAACGTCTCCTTGTTTGGAGAGCTTATGTTGGGATTCAATGGAGCCTGGTGGCCTAGCAGAGAATGCGTGCCCAAGTGGCCATCGAGAATCGAACTTCCCATGGTGCTGGCTCCGTGCATCGTTTGGGTTGGCGAGCTTGGGGTTGGGGTGACAGGAGTTGTCTTGGCGACCGAGGTGTGCACTGGCTCGTTGATAACAATACGCGGCGAGCCCGATGGCCCGAATGGGGTTGATTCCGCTTCACTACCAAACTGTTGCACATCATTTGGAGGCGGGGTTCCAGGAAGCTCTAAAGACAGCAGGCCAAACTGGGCAACCGCCGCGGCATTTGTGTGAGAAGTCTGTGATGGAGGGGCATCAGCTTGACTGATCAGCACCAGCAGGGGTGAATCGTTTCGATACTGCTGTTGCGCGGCTAGAGTATCCGTTCCTTGCAGATCAGTCAAATCCTGTCTAGAAGAGTTGGGCGAGCTTGACTTCATGGACGAGTTGGCGCTTGTGGGTTTGGTCGTCGACAGCAGCAGCAGCAGTTGCGATTTTTTCAGCACATCTTTCTCCTTGGCTGCGTCCTTTTCCTTCTGCTCCTTTTTCTCGCTGCGTTTCGACAGCGACAGAGCTTTGTTTCTCGTGAGCCTGTTCTTGAAACCTTTCATCATCTTGATTTCGGGAAAAAGCGGGGAGCTTAAATGAATTGGTAAAATAGTAGACCGTTGAATGAGCCTTTGTTGGGTCCCGGATAGAGGCTGTTCAGCCTATCAATAATCCAACAGAATGTGCTTTGGCAGAATTCAATGTCTCAGGTGACTATTGCAGAGTGTATCCGAGGAGCAAACAACCCGTGTTCAGGATTCAAGCTCGGCGGGTAAAACCGGGGATACTGAGGGGGTGACGGTATCTCTTGACTATTGGTTGTCCGACGGGCTTTTCAAGAATTCGTTTTCTCTCCAAATCCCGTTCTTATTACAGAGAAACAAAGCCGTGGAAATGAATTGAGTGTGTTCTCTATGCTTCCCTCAATTTCTCGACGTATATTGGAATTTTGATGATCTAGTAACTTAAGACAACGACACACTTGAAATAATAATATAGCTAGTTAAAATAAGGATGTGTGAAGTTGTGAATCGCACCTCTTTGCCAGATAATTCGTATGAGATAGGTGTTCTTATTTCCTTGTAGAGCTAATGCTTTAGGAAGCTCGGGCCCGTATGAGAGCGGGTTGCCTGGTACTGAGAATCACGCACAGGCTCGACAAATCCTGGTTCGCGCACGACTCCTCTTTTGGGCAAGGCGCGGTCGCCATATTTGTATATCATGAGGATATTGACGGCGAGGGATTAATGCGTGATAGCGGTGAGGTAGACCTTAGAAATTTTTCGTTGTGCTTTTACTTGCATATTTTGTCTACCTAGTATTCCCCGCACTTTTTCAGATCTTGACCTTTACTGACTTTTCAGCTGGTTTGATTGTATTCGTTGGGTGTCACGGTGTTGCTCGGACGTTATGCACCGGTTCGCGGCTAGACCCAGCCGGGCATACACTGAATATGTTGGTAATGCGATGTTGGGTAAAGAGACGGGGGCAAAAAATGAAATGACCTCGGGGTTTTTGTGTCATAGACTTCAAAGATTATCTTTCCCATTTAAGGCAGTGACTAAGCGCTGGCGAAATGCGTCTCGTTGTTATTTTGCCTGTTGAAGACTCATGAAAGTGTTCTCTCAAATGTGACGAGACGTAACCACCGGTTTTCTTATTTTTTTTTAAATTACGTGACCTCACAGTATAGATATTATCGGCGCTAGCTCTCATCTCTCGGTCACCTCTTTAAAAAAAATCCCCTGTCCAAGCTTTTTCGAATAGCTTTGTCCGTTTGAATGCCCACACATTACACGCGAAATTAACAGCGACCAGCGCGATAATGCGGATGACGTAATTTGACACACTGTGCACGGATAAGACAACACAGCAGAGCATTTGTGCAAGACCCACTTTATCAGATTCCTTGACATGATCTTCGCTGGAATATAAGATTAAAATTTGATTGTAATATCCAAGATATCTCAGATAGCTCTTCTCGACTCAAATCCGCCTCCATCTCGCCTTTTGGTGACGTGTAATGGAACGGGCGATAATGTTGTATAATTGAGACTTGGCGGGAAAGACTCATCGGGATCGAATCTTGTGAGATTTTAATGCTAAACGTGTCATATGCCTGTTCCGATAACTTTGGCGTCACCCAACGAGAAGGCGATATTGATCGGGGAGATGATCGAAGAACTGCTCGTCTGATAAGAAACCGCGATGGTGGTGCATCTGATACATTGCCAAAAGTTAGAACCTCTCTGATTTACTAATATACTGTCGCCAGACCTTGAAAAATACATGCTGCATTTCAGTGAGGTGGTAATAAAAAGGGAAAGCATTTTTTACGACTACAAGGTAGGAGTGAACCTGACAGTCACTTTTATCATTTTAATCTCGACTATTAAAGCTGCTGGAACCCATTTAAATCTAGAGTACATCTCTCAAAGCCATGGTATACAAGCTCATGAAAAGTCTTTCTGTTATTAAGCATATGCTTTTATTCTGGTTCAAGCCTCTATGATGTTAACTGTGTGAAAAGACTAGATCCTCACGGTGAGCCTACAACACTCGTCACTAGTATGAATGCGATGCAACAACTTATATAATGGTAACACATGATTGACTGGTGAATCTTATTATTATATTCTATAATGCTGAGGCAATACAGAGTTGACTCAAACCAAAAAATTATTACAGAATTCGCACCACATAAAAGTCTTAATTCAAAGTACCATTTTGGTCTTACCCGAAGGGAGAAACTGGTTGAGACATGTACGCGTTGCAATCTCCGACCCCGACTATCAAATGTCTGCACTTGTAATCACCATCAATAAACATCCCCGGATTGTTAAAAATCTCTATATGAGTAAAAATTTCCACTTTGTACAAAGCCTTTCAGCTCTATTTTCATAAATTTCATATCTTCGTCTTCCTACCTTTCCGAATTCTCCATCAGTAGATAACAATTCCAGCCAATACTCACGAGATTCACTACTAACAAACGGAACTGCACGGGTACGAGCCCAAAATTGGCCACCTGCACCGCAGGCCAAACCACCCAATTAGCCTTCACGGTATCCCACCACGTGTGGCGTAATTTGGTGGAAATCGCCAGGGAAACACTTGGTGGGGCTTCCATGATCGTCATACACGAAAAGTAAAGCGGGATTCCCACAAAAGGCGCGAAAACACCTTGGTCCAAAACAACCCTCGCAACAGTATTAACTGCCGCATTGGGCCCCACACTTACTTTCGCCAAGAACCCAAACCACTTTCCAGCCATGGGCCCAAAAACGAGCGACCCATACGCGGCTGCCCTAGCTGTGCGCGCCAAATCGTAGGCTCTGTTGTTTTTCGCAAAGGCGGTCAAATCAAAATCCAGATTTTCCGACTTTTTCGTGGGGAGCGCCACCTGGCGCAATTCGAGTTGCTGTGCACAGAAATCACCTGCCGCAAAGAGAAACCCGGTCGTGGCCATGTTGGTAGCCAAGGGCCTGGTCTTCATAAGACTGTTATAGCGGCGAAAGAAAAAGGACATTTTGTTTGGTAGTTTTTGATAGACAAGCAAAGACAAGAGGGAAAGAAAGGCGGATGCTTTTGCCGATTTTTTTGACCGTTTTGGGGTGGCTGACTGAGGATTGATGGTCACTTTATAGGCGGTGATGGGTAGGTTGCGGCTAACATCTTTGAAGCAATGCCTCGCGAAACGGCGCAAAGATTAAAACGGAATCATCCGTTTTGACTAAGCCTCCTAAGCAACATTCAGGTCTTCTCTTTATTATTTATATTTGGCGAACTGTTTGTAAATTGAGGAACTTTTATCCATTCTTCAAGCAGACGCGCTGTCCAATTTCGCAATAATTATATGTTCGTATTTGAGACGGCCAGCTGTTTGATATCTCACTGTGGTCGCTGCCGAAAAAAAGTGAGCAAGAATATTGCAATGCTTTTCTTTCTAATTGTTCGTGAAGAATCGTCGATACCGATGCTTATGAGTTGAGGACAAAGAAACGGTTCAAGGATCTGATAAAACAAATGATATGTAATTATGAAGAAGCAGGGGTATTTGCCGGTTTCCCCGCAAAGTGTTCGGAGTGAGACTGATTGAATTCTTCTACTCTTGCATCTCTCCCTTCAACGGCTACCTTAGACAGTGCTTTAAAGTTTCGTAAAATATATGTGTATAAAATTCTCCTTGAACCCCTAGAAAGTCGAATGACAAATGCCACTGTATTCTAGTCTCTTGTGAATGAATGAATAGATGATGCACCAGCCACTAGCTGAAAATGGTGCTTAATAATGAATGTGTGTTGCGTGTGTGATGAGTATCAGAGAGTCCAAAACCAAGAGGTGCCCCTTTGATTTCGTAGTAATAAAAATTCCCAAAGTTCTTCCATTCAAGGCCTTAACTCAAACACACTCAAAACATGTTGTATGCGTTTATGCGTACACCATGGTCTGCTCCTCGTCTGCGGTCTCGATATCAACGAGCTCCTCGATGAGCTTGCCACTGCCTTTACCATGTCCACTGGTGTTGTGCACAAAGCTCAAGAAGCAGTTCCAACCAATCAGCCAGAAATTGGAAACAACAATGCGAAGGTGAACAGGTACGCAGAACAAGTTCACGAGCTGTAATGGTGTCCAAACAGTCCAATTTGCCTTTAAGACATTCCACCAATTGTTTCTCAACTTATCAGCAGCAACCGCGAGCGGGTCAGGATGAAAGGCTAGAGTGCTCATCACCGTGTTATACATAGGAATCCAAACCAAGCCTGGCAAGAGTAAGGCGTCAAATGCAACCCTGAAAATTGTATCGTGGATATGAGCTGCTGAAGGGTTCATGGTCGTACGTCTGAACGCCGAGAGAAATGGACTCTTTATGAAGGGAAGCGTCTTTGTGTGCCATTTCACTGAAACAGGCGCAAAGAAAAAGCACCCGTATATCATCGCTCGGATGGTTCTGTCCAGATGAAAAGTCGTGGGTTTTTCCACATCATCGTCGATATGGTGAGGAAAAAGGTATTGAGCTAGCAAATCCCCGGCACCAAAAAACACTCCGCTGCCAATCATGTTGGTCTTATACGGGTGTGCCTTGAGCAAATGGTTGTAGAACTTGAACGGGCCGGTCATGAAGGCTTAGCAGCGTGAAAAATAGATAAATGCTGTTTTGAAGATAATAAAGGTTCAAGTATCCAGTGATAAAAAGGGGATTTGGAAATGGAATTGGCTCTCAAGGAAAAAGTGTCTGTGTTTTCTTGTCTATTGTTTTGCATGCGCCAATCTGCTCAAAATCCAGAGCGAGCTTCGGACTCTAAGTCCCGGGCTCACAGATGTTTATTGCGTGCGGGCGCAGATGGATGTGCTCATGTGAGCGCATGCCGGATCCGAAAGCCAAATACGTGGACGGCTGGGATGAGGTAAAAAGCAATTTGCAAGCCACATTCCTCAGAAATAGATTTTTTAGATTACTGTGGCTGAACAAATGGATGCGTCAGCTAGAATATCAAAACTCGAAGATAGCTCATAAATCATTTCAGGAGACCGTCCAAATTTTTTCGCCAGAAAGCATTTCAGGGACGTGCATCCCCCCGGAACTCAGCACGAACCGGGCGCACGTCGCTTGTGCAAGGCGCATACCTCGCGGTGAACTTCCTTGTTAGAAGCACAAGGAAACAAGAAAACAGCACGCGTTGGCGAGGGTGCACGGGTGCGTATGCGAGGGCTGATCACGTGTCGCTCTGCTTGAAGGTTGATCACATGATTTATTTTCACGTGACTTGAGAAACAGTTTTTTCTTAATTGGTCACGTGATCACGTCCCTTTCAAGAATGTTGCGCGCAAACTTTAGCAACCTCGATTCCGATTTGGTCGCCCAATCATGAGCCCTGGCTGTCACTTTCCTCCAACTCCTTTTTAGGTCTTCACGGTCACAAAAGGGTTTCAGCCGCGTGTTGCGTTTCGTTTGTAACTAAATATACTCGGCATGGGAATCAAGCTTTGACCTTCATTTCATTCTGAAAGATTGTGGGGCACGGGGCAGTAAGCGCTGGGAAATTCTGAGTACCAAAATAAGCGCCAAGAAAGGGGTTATAACTCTTATCGCCTTGCGAGCGCCCGTCACTTCTGCCCATCGATTGTTGCGGCGGTACATACGTGCACATAAGTAGAACAAGGCCTGCACGTACCATCAAGTGGAACTTTCCTCGCTTGCATCACCACGACACCAATACAAGAGAACCACGCCAAAAGAAATTAAATGCGAACAGACTTTCCCAAAAGCTCCAAAAGCAGTACCTTAGCTGCCCATAAATTTTCTCAACTTGGCGCATCATTTTTTCCAATAATTGGCAAGTTTAGTTGGTGCTCCCTGGCGGAAAGGGGTCATGTTTTGTTCAGGTCGCATGGTGGCTGGCTCGACGGCGGGGCCTGCACAATGGCCCAGGCGCTAATTACGCCCACTCGGGTTTCGCAAATGTTGCGCCCACCTCCGCGTGCGGTGTCCACCCGCTCAATCGTTTTATCTCTTGCTTCTTCTTTTCTTCCAGATTTTTTACCGGAAAAACACCTGAAACCAAAAGAAAAATGCACAGAACCTACTCCATGAGATCCCAGCGGGCTCCTACCGCTGCCCAGATGCAGGCCCCACCTCCACCTCCATCTTCGACTAAGTCGAAGTTTTTTGGAAAGGGCTCGCTTTCTCACTCCATCCGTAGATCCGCTGGCGGTGCTTTCGGCCCCGAATTGGCTCGCAAGTTGGCTCAGTTGATCAAGATGGAGAAGAATTTGATGCGTCTGATTGAGATTACTGCCAGCGAGCGTAAGGAGGTTGCCAAGCAATTGTCCATCTGGGGTGAGGGCAACGACGATGACATTTCCGACATCACCGACAAGTTGGGTGTATTGATTTACGAGATCGGTGAGTTGGAGGACCAATTCATTGACCGTTACGACCAATACCGTATCACCATGAAGCTGATTCGTGACATTGAGGGATCCGTCCAGCCATCTAGAGAGCGCAAGCAGAAGATCACCGACCAGATCGCCTACTTGAAGTACAAGGACCCACAACTGCCTAAGATCAATGTTTTGGAGCAGGAGTTGGTGCGTGCTGAGGCCGAGTCCTTGGTCGCCGAGGCCCAGTTGCTGAACATCACCCGCGAGAAGTTGAAGACCGCTTTCAACTACCAGTTCGACTCGATGCGCGAGCACGCCGAGAAGATTGCCTTAATTGCCGGCTACGGTAAGGCTTTGTTGGAGTTGTTGGACGAGGCTCCTGTGACTCCTGGTGAGACCAGAGCTGCTTACGACGGCTACGAGTCCTCTAAGCAGATCATTGTCGATGCTGAGAACGCGTTGGCTACATGGACCTTTGACAGCGCTGTCGTGAAGCCAACCTTGTCTTTTGCTGCCCACGATGAGGAGGACTACGACGACGAGGAATTGGCTGAGGAGGCCGAGCACTTGAAGGTCACTGAGGAGGAGTGGGCCGACGAGGGAAAGGTCGCGGCCTAAGCCCGACCGCAAGCATTCGCTTCGTAGAACTCTATCCAAAACGATTAACCTAATCTCTTTTTTTGCAATAGTCTCAAAAATTTATGTTTTTGCTATCAATAAACAGCAAAGATTTGGCTCATCGCTATTCTCAAATTCTCCTCAATTGCCCTATTTTGCGCTTTAGCAATGTCCCATTTGCTCATACCAAAACGCGAGACGGGACCAGAGCCGCTATTATATGCAGTATGTACGGAATTCACGGAGCGCGACGCCAGCAAAACAAACATCGCCTGGCCGGGCTCTGCACGTAAGTTAGTGCCCCCATTGTTTCGTCTTCAATACCATCACAAACACTTTATCTCGGCTCTGAAAGGTTGTCTTGCGGTTTCCTTCGCTTGATAAAATACACTCGCTCAGTTTCGTACAAGCTTTTCTCCTCATCGCTGCTATATTCTGACTTAGACAGTTACCAGAGCCCACGCTAGCATCTGAAAATTGCTTAGCAACCATCACAACGCTGGTGATATACTTCAAAGCAAATTTAAGAAATAAGCCTGAAGCTTCCCAAGATTGAGGGGTTGGGAAAACCACGTTGTTGAGTCTTTCCACTGTTGTTTTGCAAGGCCGAAGCACATCACGTGAAGTCTTTCTTTCGGCACTCGGACTCCACCGCTAAGGGCGCACGTTCATTGAAAGTTATTGTTGAAACATTACGGAAATTTATATTCAAAACTGTTTTAAAAGACCATCTCTTGAATCTGAAAAATATACTTGGGCCACTCAAATGTCGTCGCCTACAAGACACGTGATCGACCCCTTGATCTGTTCTTATTCGGAGCAGAGCGAACAGCGGCCCCGCATGTCGCTTTCATCTTCGGGAAATAATGTGCCTATATCTCAAGGCAAAAATCTGTCGGCAGCGCAAAGCAGTACCACAACATCAGGCTGGACCCCTTTGGTCTCACGTACTTTCGGCAATGACATCGGATCGCTCAATTCCACACCCAGCTCCAAGCTTTTTGCCTCAATATACAGACAAGGGTCCATGGGAGATGGCGAATTTGCAGGGCTCAACTTGACGCCGTTCTTAAACCACAACATTAATATTATGCACCCGCCAAACAGCGCCGGTAATGGTTCCACAAATGGCAATTTTACGCCGTACTATGACAAGTCAATGCACATGACAGATTTTTTCATGGACCTGCCAATAAGGCAGACGCCGGGAAAAGTCGAGGCAATGACTCCTTCAAGGTTTGATTTGTCTCATGAAGCTCCCCGGCTCAACCCGGCTCTTTCGTTGAAAAAGTCTGTGTCCTCCGCACACAAACCAAAACGTTCCATCACACAGCTCGATACGCCCAACAGGCAAGCCTCGAAGAAGGCAGGGGCTAGTGTGGTAGCGCAAATGAAAGTTGAGTCCGAATATGATTCTGAGAATGACTTGGAAAACGCCAGGGAACTGCCGAAAAAGTTCGACGACCTGCATTTCGTCACGCCTTCCAAGAAGAAAAGTACTGCAAAAGTTTTGCGTGAACTGAAAAAGTTGAACATTAATAAGACACCGATGAAAAGTCCCGCTTCGAATAAGGAGTCGTTTCAGACTCCAGCAGCAAAATGCGCAGTTTCGTCTCCTTCAACGGTTATCATGTCTAGCGCAGTCAGAACGCCTGGCTCGACACAACCTATGTTACATCCGCTCCCTGCTCATCTCAAAGTAGTACACCCTTCAAGCCCGACGCCGAACAAGGGCCCGAAGTCTGCGGACGCGCCCGTTATGGGTGTGTTTTCCGAGCGCAAACTCGTACCTCCAAAATCAGGAGAGCTTGGCGAACTTGGCTCCAAGAAGCCCGCGAGAAAACAAGGAGGCAACAGCAAGTTTCAAATTGTATTCACAGATGTGCACACGTTGATGAACAGCAAGAAGAAACCGGTCGAAGGCGCCCCTCGACTTGAGCGTAAAAAGAGCAGAAATAGAAAGAATCGCCCCACTGAAGCCCTGGCAGCATCCAGCTTCGCTACGAGTCTGTTCCTGGAACACAGTCAGGGTTCAACGGGCCAATTTGTTCCTACTGTGAGCCCACAATACATGCGAAGTACTCAGATCTTGCAGAATTCGGGTCTAGCGCAATTTGCTCCTGGCCCAAATGTGGCCCCAACGTTTTCGATCCCACAGGACTACAACACATCGATGGCGTCGCAGAAGGAGTTCAGCACGATGCACAATTCTACAGCAAATAGTAGCAACCCAAACATGACGACTACGGACCATGCGAGTTTTGAAATGATTCACGGAGGACTTCTTCTGACGCCGGACGGGAAGTTTCTTTTGGACAACTCGTTCGAGAGACCGTCGCCGAATGCTGGCCAACATGCGCCTGCTTCACGCTTCTCATCTGTACATGAACACGCTGACCACTATATGCCTCCTCCAAAAGGATTCACGCTCCAACAGGCAGCTCAGGTGGCACTTAGTGAAAGTCAAAATTTGAGTCAAAACCAGAGTCAAAATCAGAGTCAGAACCAGAATCAGAGCCAGGCTCCCCACTCGAACCAGCTTCACGCAAACTCTTCTTTTCAGACACAGAATCTGCAGTATCTTCTTCCGCCACAGCATCAGCATAATATGGCGGGGATGAGCATGCTTATGAGCACGCCACAACATCAAAGTGTAATGCGCGGGAATTATGGGAGCTTCGCCAACGAAGAGTCCTCGCCTTCAGAAAAGGATTCGATGAAATATCTCTACCAGCAGTTACATCAGTACCAGCCGGGAGGCGGGCTAATAGATGTGAAGGAAGTGAATGGAGAAGCGTCAAGTCAGATTGAGACTGCTGGAACAGGCTCAAAGAAGAAACCAGCGGGCGGGAAGAAAGCCACCAAGCGCAAGCCGGGAAAACGGTAGCTAATTTGTTTTCATGTATTGGACATTAATATAATCAGAATTATTGTGACACATAAGCACTTCACAGACGATATGGACATTTAGCGATGCGTTGGTCTTTTGCATTCACCAATTGTTATGTCGTGATTATCTACTGGCAAGTATCAGGTAAGAACAATCCGAGTTTGATTGAAAAGCACCCGACTTTACCTTTCTCAGAGCCATAAGTTGATTTGACTTTATTCTTCATACACACCCTAACCATGAAATTTCGTCTTATTTCAGCATCCCAGTATCACTCATAGCATAGAATGTTTGAGGGGCAAGTCTGTGATCTTTCATCTGGGCATATCGATCTGCCAGATGTTTCAAGGTCTGCACTTTTGATCAAAAGACTTTTCGGGCCCATTATCCAAACGTCTCGAAACGTGGCCTGTTCAAATTCAATTGAGCGCAAAACCTTCCACACGCGGATCATCCGGCTGAATACATCATGCTCCAAGTATCTCTAAATTAAGACTGAAGCTCCTCAATATAAAGTATTGTCCCTTTAAACCAATACCACCAAATATACACCTACCTTCATCACGCGTTTGGAGGCAATAGCAAGGCAGAAATGACGTTGGGACGCTCAGTGGCTAGCAAATCATAGATATTAGCTGCGTGTCGCAGATCGCCAATTTCTAATTGTATACCCAAACCAGATAGAAACTGACGGTTCTTCTCGGAAAGGATGCGTGATTTCTTGCCCAAACCCACGACTAAAATCTCTGGTTTGGGGTGCAATTTGTTGAAGAGGGCCAAAACACCCTGCTCACTGAATTCTACGATGAACCCGTTTACTATTTTGTAGCCGCCATTGGATAAGTTCACCTCAAAACTTTCGTTTTCTATAAGTAAAGTTCCAATCACATCGCCGCTTTCATTGGGAGATGTGACGAGAATATTATTTGCCAAATGGAACCCGTTTGGCTTGATAGACTCGATATAATTGATTGGTTTTTGTGAGTGCATGAGAATGTCGTTTTTCTTTATCAAATCAACAGGATTGCTAACCGTTTCCAGCTTATTACCTGGAGCCATCATACTTTTACCTTGGTTTATCGTTTTACCGCCTCCGAAAAGATTGCCTCTTGGAGCATACACTGAAAACAGCCGCCTGCTTAAATTATTCTTGATGAGCGATCTAAGCATGATTTTTTGAGGACTTGGTTTAAGTATGCGTATATGATGGATTTGATGGATCTGATAGTATTGGGCCTTCTCCGGGGTAACCGGATTTAACTCAGGCACAAATCGCGCATCTACTCTGGATCGATGTTGCAATGAATGTGATTGTAAGAGGGGAACCTACTTGGGCAATTTCATGGATCAGATTAGACAAAAAAGTATACTTGTCATTTTCATAATTTTGTAAAGAAGCAAATCCCAAACACAACTAGTCTTTTGTTGTCTTTGATGTCTCATTGAGTGGTCTTCTGATGGAAAATGTATACGCCCTCTGTGTTGAAGCGCGTAACGCACAGGCGAACATGGAGGAGGCGCGAGTGCATTTATTGCACTCATCGCGAGCAGAGGAAGAATTTACCTCTCTACTGGTTAGTGAGCGTTCATAGCTAGCCATAGTGTAAACTTAAATAGAATACACGCAGTACTATAATTGAAATTCTGTCTGATCTGATCAATCTCAAAATCTCGAACAAGGACAATGAAGGTAGTATTTCATCTGGTTCTGTGTGGGAAATATATTTCTATGAATAAGCAAATGTGATACTTTTCAAAAAGCTCGTTTCTGTAACACTAATATATGGCCAGTTTCAAGCAAGCGCTAGTTATTGGCAAAGCCGCACGACATGTAGTGAGTCAACAAAAGAAAGGAGTCCACGATGACAGAGAAACCACATGTGATTAATGCGATATCGGATACTAAACAAATTTGATATATGGAATAGTCTAAAATAATTCGCGCCAGGAGCGTGCTTTGGATCATGGGTTCCGCTTCCACTAACGTTATTAGCCCATTGAAATGTGATCTTACATGTAGCTTGAATAGGTTGAGCTTGCAGTGATATTGATATTTTGGATGATTATAGCAAATCGTTCTGAACTGTATTAATTTTGTGCCTGGGGTGTCTTTCTTCCAAACTCAAAGCTGCTATATAACTTAAGTCACTCGAGCGTACGACGCACGTAATATTCAGCATTGGGGCAAGGGGAATGTATTTTTTCGAAGAGCCTGTTTCCTTTTAGCCACGTACAGAAAAGACAACGATGTACATGTAAAGCACTAAAGGTTTGTGGAGTGACCGGCCTAACGTTGGAAGGCTAGAAGAGGCATGGCTCAGCGATGTTCGCTACGCTCGAATTCAATTCTTTGACCTTGCACTCAAATTGATAGTCACTTACAATACTTTACCACATCTTTCTCGCCAAAAGCCTGAGGTTCTTCTTCCATACCACCAAAGTAGAATCAGCGAGTGTGATCAACCATAGTCACTCAATGATCACCAGAGCAATGTACTTTACTGCATGTCTAAGAGGGCAGAATACTCATAGTGTCCAGAAAGCGATATGCTCAAATCTCAAGAAGCTCAAATAATCTGGATGCCCCTCGTTCAAAATCCATTAAATGCCTCTTTTTCCTTTAATATTACTGCCTTTTCTCGCGCAAGTTTCTCTCTGATCGACACCTTGCACCTTTCCCACATTTCCGGATTGTCTTTCCCTACCTCAGACAAATGATTCAGCAAAGCTTTGCCGGAGACGCCTTTTGATACCAGCAAATTTGCGGGTTTCGGTGGAGAGGTGACGGGATTGTAGATCTCATTAGCTTTGAAATTTGAGATCGAAGGACGCGCAGAGAGTTGTTTACGCGGACTCGAGTCGGGTCTGGTAGGACTACTTTCTCCTGGGCTTCGGACAGGACTGAAACTTCCCAGGCTATTCGAGGATTTCAGGGGGCTGAGCGAAGGCCGAGGAAGACGCAGAAAAGACTTCGCAGGACGCAATGTACGTGGAGGATCCGACAGAGAAGCAGTTGCCTTTTTCGGCGAGACGGTCGTACTTTCTGCATCTTTGGACTTCACAAACAGCTGATAGATGCGCACAAGCTGCACAAGAAACGCCAATTGCTTGAGGTACTCCTCTATAACCAACAGTTTCAACTCTTCGTTTAGGTAGAACATGCTGTTTCCCTTTTCGATAAATCTCACGATAGCTCGCTCCGCCGTCTGCACTCGGGACGTGAACGAAATATACGAGTGATGCTCTACATATAGCTGCGATTGGGCCAAATCTAGCGCCAATTCCCGCGTAAATATGGTGGTGTTGACCGGAATGACAATAAATTCAAATCCGTGTACAGCACGGCCCTTATAATCATCGATAATGGGTAGGCTTGTGTCAGCTTTTTTGGCTGATTCTTTTGCATTTATCGCCAGGGGTGCAGATGTGCTGGGCGTCGGCGGTTCTGAGAGAAAGCATAGCGATCTAAACTTGTTTTTTGGCCAGTCAACCAAAACACGCTGCTTGTCTTGCAACAACAATTCTTGAAACTTTTTCAAATTGTACGTCTCGTCTAGTTTCAGGACACTCGACTCCTGCGAGTTCCCGTCCACATCCCACAGTTTTCCGTCAGCATATTTGAGGGTATTTCCTGCTGAAAACGATGCCAATTTATTAATACGTAGTCTTTTGAAAAGATATAGTAGAGACTGGACTTGCAAATCCGTGGGATCCCTGTCTGCACCTTGCTTGAAAGTTGGAAAAGATTTCAGTGGAGTTGAACTACCACCCAATGGTAAGAAGTCAAATAACCCCATTCGCGTTTTGAGGGCTCACTGAAAGATCGTGAAGATGAAAAATTTTCAAGACGCGTGTCCAAATAATAAAAAAAAGCTATTATCGCTAGCCACAAAGCAATTTCTGAAATTTATTCACGTGTCTGTATGAGCCTTCACCTTTATTTTTGTATCGCTAGATGCAATCATCTCAATCGATCGTCGCGTTTGTGCTGTGCCTGCCTCTAAGGCTCGCCGCACCTGGCGTGCATTGATTGTGCCTTAACGACAAGCACCCAAACCCGATTTCACCCGGAGCTAAAAATCACTTTAGACTGGGTTATGTCAGCGCAATCAGGAATAAAAGCAAGCAGCGAGCTTCTTGATGTTGTAAACAGTGGCGACTTATCAGCATTGGTGATAACTCTTTCGCTGGACTCGACACAATTGATCGTGGACGAGACCTTCAGACCACCAACTGCGGCAGAGCTCGCTCCAGTCTTGGATGCACTTAAACAGCATTTTTCGTCTGAATTTCCCAAACCAAAGTTTGCTATTATTTCTGCCAATGACTCTCATGAGGGTTACTTTGTCAGTTTCATCCCAGATCTGGCGCCGATCCGCCAGAAAATGCTTTTTGCCTCGACTAAGAATACGTTGCTCCAGCAATTGGGCACCAGATTTTCAAAGAAGAACATTTTTGAGTTTTCTGAGTTGCGGGAGTTGGAAAAAGATGAATTCAGTCGCGCGGTGCACGACGAAGACGATAGTTCGTCTCTTACTGCCAAAGAGAAGGACTTACAGGCGCTTCATTCGTTGGAGAGTTTGACTCTTTCACACTCCTCTGCCAATGCATATAAAAGAGAATTACCTTCGATGAACACTTCTGAAGAACTGTCATTATTTTTCAAAATTGAGGAGGATCTTGATCAGGTGCTCCGCTCAGACCTCTATTCAAAGCTCGTGGTAATGAATATTGACACTGCCAACGAGACGTTATCTCTCAGTACCCACGTATCTGACGTTTCTGTGACCAACTTAGTCAGTTCTATCATCCAAACATCGAAGAGCCCTAGTGAACCGTCCCCTGTATACGCCTTGTTTGGTCATGATAAGGGTAAATTAGCTTTCATATACGCCTGTCCTTCGGGATGTAAAGTGAAAGCCAGAATCATGTATGCTGCCAATAAGCAAGGTTTGCTTGCACATTTAAAAAGAGACTATTTGCCCGAACAGGAGATAGTCGAGACGATAGAAGTGGGTGACTTTGATGAAATCAACACTAGCACTCTAGAGAAAACCGATGATAATTCCGGTAGCACCGGTAGTCTTAGTAGTTCCACAGGGGATGAGTCGAAATTGAAATTTTCCAAGCCCAGAGGGCCCAGGAGGAGATAATTGATCATTTCTATAGCGAGGGCGGTTTTGGGTGGAACAATTTATCTGGCTGCTGCATATTTCTGGCGCTATTATGAGACGTTTTCAGCTGCTGAGATAGAGCTCACATTGACCTGTACTAGTTTGACGAAATTTCGGTTAGAAAGTTAGATGTAAGATCTCGTTGTAAATGCACCATGCGTGTTTGTTGTACAAGTGGACTGTATTTATTGTAGCTGCACTGGTAAGAAAGAATTTGCAATATAAATTGGTTTACACGTACATAAAATGCCTAGAACAACTTGGCTAAATTTGTGATAGTTTGGTATGGGCCTAAATTGAATTTCATCTTTTGACTTCACGTACTTATAAGTCAACACGGATTGTTCAATATCTAGTACAAAGTGTTTAGTGTTGAGGCCGAACCATGACGATCCTTTTAGTATCAAGATATCCCTTGGCAAACTCGAGTATTGTCCCTGTCCGATTCGGCAGATTCTGAGTAAGAAAAAACGAAGAAGATCGCTCTTCTGAAGCTTCTCGTCGGCAAGTCGTACATCATCTGAGACTCAAGCAGCAAGTAGAAAGGCTCAGGACTGCGTGCCTTCAATGTTGATTACATATTAAAGAATGCCAATAACATCTCCCTCCAATTTTGTTGATCACACAGCCTCAAGATTGGCAATCCAGCTTTGAACACATTCATCAACTAGTCGGACCAAATCAGACAGACTCTCTGAGAAAATAGACGAACCCTTTTCAAGCCCAACCAACGCAGAAACCCGAGAATAAACTTGACGGGAAATCCCTTTGTTGATGCGGATATATTCCTCCTCGGATGCGATTGTGTTGTCCCTATAAAGCGGCCGTAGCTTGTTTCTCACGTGTACTTGTACCGCCTGCTTTTCCTCAAGAGTGAGATCTCGAGGTTGAGGAGATAGTTCCGGGGTTTCAATGTCGTATATATTGGACAGTGAAAGCGACAGCGAGACCAGAAAAGTTCTACGGTCGACAGGCGAGAAATGAGGACTTTGAGTGTGAAAATCAGAGCCGCTTGAACCGTCGGAGCCATAATTATTCTGTGAAGTTGCTGGATAGCCGAATTCGCTCGCGTTAGTTGGTACCTTTACCTTTTGCAAAGTGCTTGAATTTGCTCTAATCTGGCCCATGAGTAGAGCTATCCGACTTGGCCCTGACGAAACAGCGGTGTTCTCCAAAAATGTGGCCAGCACATCAGATTTGTTTGAGGTAGATCCACTTTCGACTTTCTCAGCTTTATTTGAGCCAGAGTTCTGGACTCTAGGTCTCCGTTTCTTTCTTTGACTGTGACGGCACTCAGTATTCAGTTCCAGCGATTCCTTCAAATCGCCACGTCGAGCACTTTCGAGCAATTCCCACGAGGACCGTTCTTCAGGAGTGAGATTCTGCAACTCTCTCTCTCGCTGACGTAGTAACACCCCGCCGTTCCATACAGATGTTCTCGGCCTGACAGCTCCGAATATTCTGCCCCCAAAACTTCCATCAATACAATCATCGTGCCATTCTTCTGGTACTTGAGGGTCCGAGGCCGCACCGGAACCTGAGCTTTCGCACAAAAGTAGCAGACCTCTTCCCGGCGAGTGAGCGTTTTTTCTCACTCGACCAGACTTTGGAGTCACTATTCTGTTTGCTCCATTGGATCTGGACCGCGATGCAGGAGTCAGAGTCTCTTGGTAACAATCACAGAAGGGACAAAACCAGGACACTTCGTCCACGTGACCTAGACACGAAGTATGAAATTTACCTCCGCAACCCACACACGCCATCATTTGCTTGATTCTACTGGAATACTGGGCACTGGAACATATTAGGCAGACCCCGCTCTCGGCCAGTTCTATATCCGCCCTTTGGCTTTGTTGAGCCTGCGTACGGCGAACATCGTCGGAAGGTGGAATTACAAACTCAGCAGGGATGTGGTCGATTGCGTCTGTTCCCAA
>JAKTWD010000653.1:0-33978 GCA_030581935.1 Metschnikowia corniflorae
TTTGGAACCCAAACGAAGCAGGAAGAGATATACGACGCAATTGGTAAGAAAACGTTAGAGGACTTTTTTAAAGGCTTCAATGGCACCATCCTTGCCTATGGCCAGACAGGAGCTGGTAAGTCGCACACAATGTTCGGAGTCTTAAAGGGCGAGAAGGAGGAACGCGGCTTGATACCTCGTATTGCAGAAAACGTCTTCAAGCATATAGCAGTGGGCCCGCAGAGTGTCCAGTATACAGTTGGTGTGTCCATGATGGAGATCTATAAAGAGCACATTGTTGACCTCCTTCATCCACACGCTAAGGGCCCCGAGTACGTGATACATCAAGACCCCGTGAATGGTGTATATGTCAAAGGTCTTTCCCACGCCTTTGTCTCCACTCCAGAGGAAATGGATCTTATATTCTGGCAGGGGTACCAGCTGCGGAAAAAGGGAGCCACCGCCCTCAATGCTGAGTCTTCGAGATCACATGCCATCTTCCAGATTGCTCTCACACAGAACAACACTACTGATGGCGAGTTGAAAAAAAGCAATTTGTTTTTAGTTGACTTGGCTGGCTCCGAGAAGTTTGATCGAACCGGCTCGTTGGGGAACACGTTAGAGGAGGCAAAAAAGATCAACCAGTCTTTGTCCACGTTGGGGCTAGTCATTAATTCCCTCACTGACCCCAAGTGTACTTATGTGCCTTATAGAGACTCGAAACTCACGAGAATCTTGCAAGAATCTTTGGGGGGTAACTCTCGGACAACGCTCATTGTCAACGTCTCTCCTGCGTCCACGAGTACTTCTGAAAGTATCTCGACTTTGAGGTTTGGAACGCGTGCCAAAAACATTCGCAACTCTGTCCACGTGAATTCCGAGTTGAGTATGGAGCAGCTCAAAATACGCGTCGCGCTTTTGGAGAAGCTCAATCATGAGTTGGAGTTGGAACTTCTGATCAGACAACCGTCTCCTGGTGTCTTGAACTCTCTTGCGAGTAGCGGGGAGATTTCTGAAGCTGGAGAAAGCCCTCAACCTTTCGCGGGCCTTTCAGCATCCACCGAGGATCTAGCGCACAAGAATGCCAAAATAGCCCAATTGGAGCAGGAAGTTTTGGAGCTCAAAATGAACAATCTTAAGGTCGAGCACAGTGAAGACCTGAAACTTTTTAAACTTGAAAGCGCTCTTCATCAAATCAATGATAAGATCAAGGATGCGGAACTAATGAATGAGAACTTAAGGAGACATCTTATTATCAGTGAAAAAATCATCAAGCACAGGGACGAGAAAATCGAAAAGTTGTGTGCAATTGTCAATGAGCAGCAGATGCAGGTGAACCGTGAAAGTGCTCATTTTGAATCGAAGCTACGTATTTTAAAGAGCAAGCTTGATGCCCAGAGATTCCGTGAGGTTTCCAGGCGAAGTGGACTGCTGGCCTACGACTCTCTCCCAAGTACCACCGGCAGTTATTTCGAAAATGATGACATCGTGCAACACACGCTCGACCATGACTTGGTCAGTCCCACCACGCCGTCTCGGGAGTCTCCACGCGACGTACATTCTGGTCCGAATCTTTCTCCGGTATCGCCAAAAGTGGGGCTCAATCTTCGAATAGTAAAACCTTTGAGAGGAGGTGGTAAAGTGCAGCCTGAAGAGCTCGAAGCTTGACGAAGCACATTTGATAAGGCTCGCCGCTATCAAGATTGTTAATATGCCTCTCTTGTGAACGTTGATTTATCTCTGCAGGTCAGAGATAAGGCAATATTTGCTCCCATCTCTTTGTCCATTAGACAAGGCATATAATGTCTAAACTTGATGTGCTATCTGCAATTACAGCCAAAAAGAATGAAGGTTGATGCCCTGCGTAAAAGCACTACGCTATTCGACAACGGATATTGCAATCGAATATTCTGAAACCTAATAGCATCTAATGACTCATAATCCAATTCTAACTTTTATTCTACTTTGTTCAGGCTGCGTTATGTAATGTGTTGACACTTGGAGCAAATGAGTAAAAACTCGCAGCATCCATTTCATCGTCCTCCTTACCCTCGCTGATTTCCTTCCACGACGCCGTAGTCAATATTACAAACCCAACTATGACCAAGGCATCACCGATCAATTGCATGACACTGAGTGCATTCCCAAACAATATCCACTCCACCACCCCAATGAAGAATATAGTAAGCAAAGAGCTCACTGAGGAAAGCACCGGAGATGTAAGCGCCATCAAGGACAAAAACAGCGCAGAAAAGAGAAGGTTAGCAACAATTGAGCCTCCGATAAAAGCCCAAATTCTAAATGTGTTCTTCCCGTAACTGAAAAAATTAAAGTGATGAATCTGAAGCACTTCCGCAAGCAACACACCGGAAAGTAGGAGTATTAAAGTAAACACTCCCAAGAGGGCCATGACAAAGTTGGAAAATGTCAGCTGCCTGCGCGGAGTAATCACCTTGGCCAAGTGATCAGGTATACATGTGTACTTTTTGTACAAGACTTCATAAAATCCATACAAGACAGCACCAGCTGATATGATAATGTTTCCCCAAAGTCTGTACGGATATTGTGCCTCTGCCTCTGTGGAGTCTGCACCAGAGTAAGCTACAATAAATACACCAGACACGGCGATCACGACTGAAGATGCCTTCAACCACGAAAACGTCTCATTCAACAACGGTATCGCGAAAGCATATGCTGTGAAGGCAGAGCAATTGTAGATAGCGGTCACGTCTGACGCGTATGTCATGGACATGGCCCCGTACCATGTGAAGCCAGCGACATTGAGTACTAGAGAGATAATAGCTGTCTTCGTCGCGATGTACTTGAAAGCTGGCGTGGACACGAACGATTTAACACAAGCCGTGATGGACGACGTCGATGAAATGCGCGGGTTCTTATCAACCAATAGCTGCAAGTTGTGAGTTGAACGGTCTCCATTCACATGGGCCTCATAAACTAAGATCGAGGTGTGATATACATTGTGTATCTGCTTCACGACACATTTTTTGAAGTATTTCCACACGTTCAAAGACCGAGAATCTACAGGATCCTGAAGCCGTCCAGCGGCCGGTGGCGTTCTGCTGTTGTGGGTAGGCGAGTCTGGCGCGGTCTCATTCTCTAAAAGAAACGCACTCGAGTCGAGCCTCTCATATCTCGCTTCTCTCTTAGAGCCTCTCCATTTTCCAAATGTGCGTCCGATGGACGTGAAAAGTGCTTGCAGTGGCCATAAGAGCCACCAGGACCCATGCGTGACCAAAAGCAAAATTACGGGCTCCTTGAAGCCTATGAGATATGCCTGACTCGTGAAGACGGTTTGGCAAATGAATGTGACTAGCGACATGACAAAGAGCGACGCGACAAACACGATTTTGGCCTTCGAAGTCTCATGCTCCGCGGCCACTGACGTGCTGCCACGGGCGTTGAGTTCTGTGATAGCCATTGGAGTTTTGTGTATGTGCTGTTTTTAGAAAAAGAATGTAGTCAGCAAAGTAAATTCCGCTCTTTCGGCTGGAAGCGAAGTAATTATCCTGTACAAGGCTCGGCATCACTGACGATGAATAAACAGATCCGGAAGGGGCAAGTAGAAGAAAGGGCGTTTTGAAAATGTTTTCTGATCAAGACGGAGAGAGCCCCTTTTTTTTGCTGTTTGTTTACATCGTTTGCATTTTGTATACGTTTGGCATGTCATTCCCATATGGTGGTTGCTACTGGTGGTGTCGTGACGAGCTTCTCTTGTTCATCCAAATTATACGCTAGAAGTATGAAAATGTGCGCGTCGAGAGAAAGAATACATCACGTCTTCTCTATTGTAATCAGACAGTCTTCTTGTTCGGCCTGGTACAGTATTTTGTGCATCTTTCCACCTCAAACAAAATGATCGACACGCGACGGCCGCAGTTTGCAGCTTGTATGCTAAACCTTTCACTTGAGATACTTGCGCAGGCGGTAAATGAAAGGATGTAAGATAAATGAGGATTTCAATTTATTTTGTTTGCCTCGAAAATCACAAAAAATTTGTTTTTCCATACAATAGAAAAGGAAAGCCATTTTTTCCATGTGCAAGCAACCTTGGTCCTCTCAGCAGTCTGCGGCGGCCTCGATCTTCTCTTCTCGAACAATAAATTCGGCGAACAGTCTCCACGTACCAATTGAGGTTGCGCATAGTTTCGTACTCATGATTCAATGGTGCCAACATCGAATTCAATTTCATATGCATTGACTCAGAGAACTCCAATTGCACATTTTTAGGTGGAACTGAGGTCTTGAAGTTCATGTAGAGCCTCTGAGATGAGTTAGATTACATCACAGCAGCTCATCTTCACCGCTCGAAATCCCAATCAATCCTGCGGCTTTTTCAATGATTCTGGCTGTGAAAATGTATTTATGGATTATTCACAGTCATCTCAATGAGGTTAGTCGCTATCACTCACATAGTCTTCGGATTCGTCACCTTTTTCCTCAGTGGAGGAATCCACGTCATACACTCGTTCACCTATTTCGCCTCGCTCAACGTAAACTAGCCGTGGTCCCATGAAAGGAGTTTTTACATCCACAACCCTCTCCTCTGTAGCTAGTTCGTCAATCCACTCGTCCATGTGTTTTATTTTGAAGTGTATAGGAGTCGTATCAGTGATCACTGGGTTTTTGAGACGAAAGCGTAGGTTTCGGTAGTCTTTGATATACTCATCATGCAACTGGTAAAAGTCACTTGGTGACATGACCATCCTGGCATATAGAAGAGTAAGAGCGGTCAAATATTTGAACTCCCGATACCCGTTCTGATCTAGATAGAATTTTATTATCTCGGTGGAAGGCTCTATTTCGAGCATTCGGACCAAACAGCATAAAAACGGACTCGGTCTGTTGCTGGAGTCTGTGCCTGCGATGAAGTGCACATGCTCGATGATCACAGGAAGAAGGGATTGTTCATTTGTCAAGTGGAGATGTTGCTTGTAGAACAAGGAGTCCTGAATTCGATGCCGGATGATTGGCTCCACGAGAGTGGCCTTGTTGGCCACGTTTTGCTTATCCATGTCTAGATATGATGGACATGCCAGTGCGCACTTCCATCTGGCGCGGTAAAGGTACGTGAATTTGATTGTATCGAAAGTGACATCACGCAAGTGGTGTTGAAGAAAACGTTTTGGGTAATCATTAAGGATTTCGTGATTAGATAATTCAATTTATGTTGCTATTTGTGGTACTAATCGCATCTGGGGGCTGATTACGGGCACCCCCAGATGGTGCGTGTGTTTACACTAAATCCAATGCATTCTATAAACAACAATTTGAGTAAAACTTCATTAACAGACAAAAAATAAAGATGATTTAACTTTAGCTCAAGATTCACGGACGATACAAAGTCGCCATAGGTATATCGAGTTAGTCCTCATCCTCAGGGAAGTCGATCTTGTCCAAGTCTGCGATCAAGCTTCCCAATCTCTTGGAGGCCATGTCAAAAAACTCTTTTTGCGCGGATATGAACACCTTTAAGAGATTGACGTTCTCCAGTGGGTTGATGAGTTTTCTCATTTCCAAAACAGCAAGCTCGGTGGCGCCCACCAAGTCGTCTTCTTTCGCAATTAACTCCTCGTTTTCCTCATCCTCGCTGCTCACTTGAGATCTCAACAAGTCAAACTTCGAGCGGGCGGCGTATACTTTTTTCCGCAATTCGTTCACCTTGATGAATTTCTCATTCAAAACTTCGACCAACTTGTGGTTCAATTCTCCCATCACTTTCTTGTCCTGGTCCAATCTAGCGCTCCCAATCTCAATGTACGCAGACGAAATTTGCAACAAAGCAAATGACAAAGAGTCACTTGAGCCGGTGAACTGGTTACCGTTTCTCGTGGCGATCTGTGCAAGCTGGCCATATAACGTCTTGGGAAGCTGCGCCGAAGTGACCTGAATATCGACCGTCTCCTCTTCACCGAGCTTAACCTCGGCGCTTGAGCTCGGGTTACCCATGAGAATGTTCTCCATCTCCTGGGGAGTTGACACGTTTTTCAATTGCGAAAACTTGTTTGAAAGAATCAGCCCCACATGCGCTTCCTTGATTTTGTTGATAGCAGAGTTTCCTGGCGGGTAATCATAGCTGAGGGTGCCGTAGGTTTCGTTCGTATACTGGATCAAGTCGGTGTACAATTTTAACAACAAATCGCAATTCGTCTCCAACTTCAAGTAGTCCTCGGGTAATTCACTCACTTCGATATTGGCATCCAAGTTGCTTGCAGCTAAATGCTGTACTTGTTGCAATTGTGACGAAATCAATTGCTGCGTTTTGGCGGTAAAAGGCTGGATCGACTCCTTCAACAGTTCAGAGTATTCTGACACCGCTTTGCCTGGGTTCACACTCTGAATCGATTTCGAGATCGACTCCAAGTCTACTTTTCCGATGGATTCCTGGATGGACTGGAGATTGAAACTAGGAAATTTGAAAGACATGGTATTCTGAGATATTCTCGCGTGTTACTGGTCGAATTGATTTCTTTTGGCGTTTGAAATGTGGTAGAGTTTTGCTTGGCTTTCGCGTAGTGTGTAGTTGAATGCTGAGGTGGGGCTTCAGGCTTTGCATCTCTGCAAGGGGGTGGGCTGAGAAGACGCGGGCTATGGGTGAGCTGGAGCTCGAAAGGCAGGACCAAGACACTGTGAAGGAGGTGTGGAATTGAAAAGTAGAGCTAGCTTCTAGAAGGTGAGAAACATATAGAGAAGATGAAAATCTATTGAATTGAGAGAAAACACTTTTAAAGTGCGATGGATCGTGCTAAGGATCAGAAGAAGTTTGTTAGATGTAGAAGCGAATAGAATTACAGTTGGTCTTTGACCGCGACGATGATCCTGCTCATTGCTGAGAAAACTTTAGAAAAAGCAGTCGGACAACACGTCACAAACAATATCAAAAAGAGTGTTTCACTCCTTGAGTCCATCACTTGACTACAAAAAAAATAGAGATGAGAGTTCGACGATTGATGGTAGACAATAGCCATTCACGGAAGGCAATTTCTGCTTGCAGAACAGTGATTATTCATAAAATCTATACTGTTAGTAAAGTGTGCTAGGGTAGGTTTGTACCGTTCAGTTATATTCTACTATCTTAAGACAAATAATCACACCCGGAGGTCATTTGTCCCTATCAATGAGTCATCACATGGTATCAGAAATCACATACGTTTTGAAGGTTGATTTTTCTATAGAGAAGAAATGGTGTTGGCGAGAAGAGCAGATCCGCGACCATTTATAGCCTTTCGGCTCGTTGGTGTACGGGTGCGATGGGAGATTAATTGCAATTAGGGCAGACATTAAATTACCAGCGTATCCTACTTACTCGTTCATAGTGGGATTCGACCAAAAAATGAGTTTAAATCATGCAAATTTGGAGAGTCCTGCGGTAATTGTGACACAACTGAAGGAGATCATAATGCTGTAACTGATGTCTCTGCTGTCTTATTAGGAAACGTAGGCCACTTCTACCAATGGGTATGGATGTATTCCGCGATACAGATGTATTGAAATATAACAATATATTGTGCTAAGTCGGTAATTTTACCATATTTAATGGCTCGATCGAAGTCAACGAAACGTTGCAAATTGCATCTACGTGCACATGGTCTTCTCAAGTGCAGCCATCTCAAGTATGGCAAGACCACTCCCAATTGAGCTTAAGGTCGTGTAAATCCAATTAAAAGATAGCCGTATTCATTTCTGTAGGCGTTAAGATATTCTCACCTGAAAAACGAGTTAATACTATCTGGATTTGTATTTTTACGGAGGCTTTTTCTTATGCAAAATTTGACGTTCCGGTCAATCCGCACTAATTTTCCTTCATCCTATGGCCACACTTAAACTGGACTCGTTAGGACCGGACCACGAACGCGCATCACCCGCAATATTACACGTGAGCCGGAAGCCGGATCTCCAAAGCTTGGCGTTTCTTATCTTCAAAACCTGGAATTTACCGAAAAGTTTCCCACAACTGTGCATCGCATTGTTCACGGAATTAGATGTTTCATCTTGCACTGTCGCTATACACTCAGTACAGTCGAAGGGAACAATACAATCTCTTGATACTTGGGCTTGATAATGCAGGCAAGACGACATTCCTAGAGCATATCAAGCTTCTATATCCGGCAGTCAATGAATCACTGAAAGATAAAGACCAGAGAGTTTCACAAGGGTCCTCAACGGTAGAAGGGGATGAGGAGAATTCTGTAAAAGTCATAAAGGCGAGGAGAATCCTCCCGACGGTTGGACAAAACACATCTACAGTTCGGTTCAAATCCAACGAGTCATCCGTTTCTAGAACCAGCTCAGCTCAATTCAAAAACGTCAATCTCAAGTTTTGGGATTTGGGAGGACAGAAGTCTCTAAGATCCATGTGGTCCAGATACTACCGATCTTGCCATGGAATTATATTTATTATTGACTCTACTGACACTGAAAGGTTCCAGGAGTGCTATGAAACACTCATGGAAATCGCAGGAGACTCGTCATGGTCTATTGATGGATCAGTCAGTGTTCCTATTTTGATGCTTGCAAACAAACAGGATTTGCCGCAAGCAGTAGATCTCGTGACATTGAAAACAGGTGTATTTATCGAGGTCGTGAGCAAACTAGAAGCAACAGACCTGAAACTTCTACCTGTGTCTGTACTAGAGAATCATGGCCTTCGCGATAGCTTGGACTGGTTGGTGACACGGTTAGTGTACAACAAGGGGAATCGAGCCCCCGAGTATAAATAAGAATATGTTGCACGAATATCGCAAGAGTTCGCAAGATTTGAAGGAATGGAAAATGTTTCATGAGTAGATCGAGAGAGCAAACGATGCTGAGTACATATTCCTGATTTTCTCCGACTGACCAATTACTTCCATTTCCATAGATCAAAGGCAATGGAAAGGTATGATGAGGCACGTTCGGAACACCATTTCGAAAGTATTCAGTAAAGGCATTGAAACGCCTGGGTCACACAGTAGAGATCTGCAGGCATAATTCCTCTGATTCACATCGTCTCTTGGAATGCATAACCGAACCGGATCGTCATTTCGCCAAAATTCGCGAGAGCTTCCGATTGCGATTACCTGGTTCCCTCGAGCCGGCACCTATACACAAGTGCAGTACCACCAAGATAAACTGACGTTTTGATTAAAAGCGGCATAAAGCTCAGAGTTTTGAGCAAAGATCAAAGGAAATCCAGTCACGCATGACATCTCAGTCCCTGTCATACAATTTTATTGATTTCTCTCGTCGGTAGCCTCGTGTCCACATCATTTCGCAAACTTTACGCCAGAGGTTCGCATCAGGGCTCACTGTTCCATGCATAAGGGCGCATGGACCCACAGCGCGCAATTGGCAGGAGCCACGCTCAGTTTGACGTCACTTGCAGTGAGAGCCGCGGCTGGGTTGCAACCTTGCTAAACCGTCATTTTCCATCGAGTGATACCACACGACAAGGAGAATTCCCGTCAACGTTCTTGAAATTTTTTGTTCTTAGTGGCTTTGACCAATTGTAAGTCGATCCCCAATCCCCGATTTTCGTGAAAAGAGAGGTAAGTGCAGGGGACTTTGCCGATAAGCTTAATATAGGTAAAGACCTGTCCACTGGTTGTGAGAGTGCTGATCAGAGGACGTCAACCCCGCTGGTCTCCGCAATGCTCGATATCCAGGGGTGAGCATGGTGCCGATCGAGAGCAACTATGGCGCATATGTTTGCAGTCAATAGGCTGTTGCGGCACTGTGTGCACACCCACAATCATGGTTCCATGAATTGGTTGCTGTGGGGGAGACCAGACTTTAGGTATAAGAAACGTAGCATCTGCGCAAATTTCCCTTTCTCTAGATTCAGTGAAAAGAAAAGTGGTATTCCGTCACCATCAATTGCTGCATCAACTTATCTGAAACAATCATAAGCACCTCGCGAGCAATACTGCAAACGAGGCTAATTTTGCAACCACCCCAATATCTCGCACGACCCAATTGACACCAGGAACAATTCCACCATGAGTCAAGGCAGCAAGTTTATCAGCAAGCTCTTCGGAAAAGAGAAAAAAGAGGAGAAGATTATCAGCGCCCTGTACCGTGCTGGGCAGAAAAAGGGCCGGGCCGAGTCTGGTAAAGCCGCATCAGTGGAGGATCTGACCTCAATTTCAAGCGATGAGGAAGATTACCACGATAACGCGACAAGCGGCAAATCTGTCGGTGGATCTGCTACTCAAAAGAGCAGATCAGAGGCTGAGGTCATTGACGCAAGCGGCGCAGCAGGAACTGTAGCTGGGGCCACAGCCAGTCATCGTGGCAAGGACCAAACTAACTATGGTGCTTCTCGCGGTCACCAGAGCACCAGCTCGACCAGCTCTGGGAAAACTGCAAGCTCCAAGGGCCAAGTTGTGTCTCAGCCACCGAAGGTCAACAGGCAGCCATTAGATCAGACCTATGGTGGTGACTACGCAGATGGCAAAGCACCAATTGAGGTCTCGACTCACAATGCCAAGACCGACAGTGACAAGGGTCCTGTGGACAACACTCACCCACGTTATGGCAATGATGCAACAGCAGTTAAGGGCCAGGGCCAGTTTTTCGACCCTAGAGACACCCAAGGTGGCTTGTACAAGTCGGGTGCTGGAGACGAGCGTTCTTCTACCTCTCAAAAAAGTAACGTTCCAGTTGGTGTAGCAGCTGCGACTGCTTCTGCTGGCATTGCGGGAGGTGTGGCGAAGGGTGAGTATGGGGAGGACTCTGAAGCCACCCACGCTCAGCTTCAACAAAAACATTTGAAGACGAAGCCCACTGCTTACGCTAACCAAGAAGCAGCCGAGAAGCACCAGAACGAAATCGAAACCGAGGCGTACAATGCAGGCCGCAGAAAGGGTCTCGCCGAGGCTAGCCTGTCTCTGGACAACTCCAAAAACGGTCGCGAGGATAACCATTCCAAGTCAGTCGATCCCAAGGCTGAGCATGGTAAGAACAAGTCTGCCTACAACGAGGCAGGCTTGGCTGGTGCCACTGCTGAGGCGAAGCACGGTTCCTCAGGTTCTCATGGCAAGGACGCTTATGGCAGCGGTGTCTATAGCGGACAAGGCACTGGGTCTGCGCACCACGAATCTGGAAAGAGCAAGACCTTGGACCCTGCCGGTACTCACACGATTGGAACTGTCGCATCCAGCAAGCCTGGTGGCTACGACAAGGAGATCGAGCGCCTTGATCAAAGCATCGCCGACACTCAAAGAGAGATCGATGCATTGGGCAAGCACTCCACCCCCACTTCTGGCTCCACGTCTGCTTACCAATCTAAATCATTAGATCCTGCTGCTGGTCAAAGCTCCAGCAGCCCAGGCATTTTGGGCACTGCAGCTGCCGCTTTAGGGCTTGGCGGTGCGGCTACTGCTTCTCACAAGCTGCACGAGGATAGAGACACGTTCCCCGAGCAGGCCAAACACACCACTATTGGCCAGGCGAGCGTGCCAAGTGGCCAACCAGTTCACAAAAACACTGCTGGTTCTAATGACTCTGCATACACCGGAAGCAGCAAGTCCTCTGTTCCATCCTCTGCTGTCGAGACTGAGGCGTACAATGCTGGTCATGCCAAAGGCTTGAGTGCGAGCAGATCAGGTGAGACTGAAAATGAAACCACCGGCTCTGCCAACCCTGGATTGTTCGCTGGAGTTGCTGGCGCGGCCTCTGCTGCTGGAGCTTTGGCTGCCTCCGCCGTCGGCTGCGGTGGTCTGAACACGACCGAAGAGCCCACTGTCAGACAGAAGTCTGAGGCCTCTACTCACCCAACATCGGGCACACAATCTGAAGAGATCATCAAGCCTGAACTAGAGTCCGCTCTGTACGACGCTGGCTACGCCAAGGGCCAAACTCAGAAACTTGACCGTGACTCTGCTCCCTCAACTGAGCACGAGGGCGGCTACTTGGACTCTGCCAAAGCTGCAATTGCTTCTGCCGGTGTTGCTGCTGCCAGCGCTTTCGGGTACGAGGGGTACAACAAGTACTACAACGATGACGAGCACACGAAGCAGGTCGAGAGAGACCAGCGCAGCTCCTCCTACGAGAGAGATGCTTTGGTAAACAGGGACCAGGGTAAGGTCAAGCCCTCCGTTAGTGGTGCTGCTGAGCAACGTCCATTTGCCACTGCCACTTCCGGGGATGCTGCGTTGTCGAAGACCAAGGACTCTGCCCATGCCTCTCACACTCAAGACCTCGATTCTGACGTGCGCAAAGATACTTCAAGCAAATCTGCTACCAAGTCTGGTCAAGATGTGGGAGCAGCCGTGGGCTCAACTGTTGCAGGTGCGGTAGCTGGTGCTGCCAGTGCAGTAGGCCTTTCCAAGGGCTCTTCTGCTCCTCAATCCCACAAGGTCGACTCGTTGGTCGAGGAGGCAGCTGACGAGTACAAGGATGTGAGTGAACAACCACGCCACAAGAACAAGGGCGGCGTTTTGGAGGATTCTGACGACAAGAAGAAGACCAACTTGCCCGATGACTTGGACCCTTCGAAGACTGAATCCAGCGAAGCTGAAACCTCGGGAGTGGATAACACCAAGTTGGAGTCTGACATCGCAGCTTACAACAAGAAGCATGGTTTCACTCATGGCAAGAGCTTGATCGAGGTGGCTGAGGAAAGCTACCCTGAAATCAAGCAGGAGTCAGCCCATCATGACAGTGGAGAGAAGGACGAGCCGAGGCACCGCACGCCCCTGAGTAACGATGCTGGCGCTGTCTCTGGAGTTGCGGCTACTGCAGCTGGCAAGAAACTTGCTGACGAGGAGAGAGCTAAGAAGGTGAATGGCGACAAGAAGCAATCCAATGGTCATGGCAGCGGCAAGTCTGGGCACGTGAATGCTGCATCAGGTAAGTCGAAGGACGAGAGTAAGGAGATCGAGGCTGCTGCTCAAAACGCCGGAGAAAAGCACCGGGCTCAATCGCGTCCTATGAATGATGCTGCCACCGGCAAAGCCGAAGATGAGAGCAGGGAGATTGAACAAGCTGCTCAGTTGCAGGATCATCACCTGAAGTCTTACCTGAAGCCATCTCAATCATCTCGCAATGAGTCGGACATCCACGCTGCAGCATACAATGCGGGGTTGAAGCAAGGGTCGAGTTCAGGTCACCAGTCTGGAAACGCCTCGGAAGCTGCTCTTGGGGCAGCTGCAGGAAGTACTGTTTCCTCTCACGGTAGAGACTTGAGCTCTCGTTCTGTTGGCGACGGTGTCATTGGTAAGACCAGAAGAGAAAGTGCTGAGATTCAACAGGCTGCCCAGCTTGGCGGTGATAGCAGAGGTGGTTCGAGATCTGAGCCTGTCCCAAACGCTGTCACAGGGAAGTCGGGTGCTGAAAGCAGAGAGATCGAACAGGCTGCGTATGCTGCAGGTAACAAATCACACGGGTCTGAGAGTAAAGCTATTGAGCAAGCGGCGTATAATGCTGGCCACAAGCACGGCTCGAAGGCTAATGGAAATTCCTCTGCTGGCACTGCTACCACAGGATCATCTATGTCTGGTCACCACGAGAAAAGCACAGGAAGCGGTGCTCGTCCCGTGATTGAGGTTATCGGTATTGCCGACAGGGATGAGGCACAGAGGGTTGCCCAACAAACCACGCACGAGTTGATTGCCCAGGGCGAAGATTTGACTGGCAACAAGATTGTCATTGATGCGAACAAGAGGGAGGTGTACAAGCAGACACAGACTGGAAGTCACTCCGGCAGTCACTCCGGTACTCACTCCGGCACCCATTCTGGTCAGACTCAACCCGATGCATCGTTCTATGACTCAACCAAGGAGATTGACGGAAGTGGCAACCACCGTGCCCATGAGAAAGTCAAGAGCACGCTCGAGCACGAGGCCGAGAAAGGAAACTTGGGCAATGTGTCAGCAGAAGACTCCCAGCCTCACAAGTCTGGTGCGTCCGGTATTTCTACTGCTTTTGGTGCTGCAGGTCAAAGTGCTGGAACCACACTGGCCCTGAACTCTGGCCACCATTCGCAGCCAGATGCATCTTTCTTGGACTCACCAAGAGAGGTTGATGGAAGCAAGTTTCACCAGAAGCACGAGCAGGTGAAGAACAAACTCGAGAACGAAGCCGAGTCTGGTCATTTGGGAAACATTCCGGGAGAGCCAGCTAGCCCCAATTTCATCAGTTCAGACGCCAGGAGCCACTCTTACTCGCACAGACACGAGCTGCCTGGCAAAGAGGTGTCCCATACAGAGGTGACGGTGCAGGGTGAGCCTGACACCAAGCGTGCACAGGTCTTGGCCAAAGACGCCGTGGGCTGCTTGAAAGGCAGAAGAGATATTGTCAATGTGAAGGAGTTGAAGGTGGATGCGCTCACTGGAGCGATCACTGACCAAGACGGTCATTTCATTGGCCAGCTTAGTCAGAGACGCTTGTCTCAAATTGAGCCAGGCCTCAGACGTGTTTCGAGTGGTGGGCTTGTCACTCTTCTGGGTGGACCTATCTCGCCAAGTCGGGACTCAAAGCCTTCGCAGGGCAAGGGTCTCGATGATTTCATTGCCGCCGCTCAACAAAAGACGCCTCAGGGTCCATTTGCAGAGAAGTACGATTTGGCCTCGGCTCAAAGGAACGCCAAGACGGAGGGCGGCTACAAGATGCCGGGGTCATTTCTTTAGATGAGCTTTATTTGAGCTTTTTCAAGTTTTTATAGTAATTCGTTTAAAATTGTCTTTGGTAGAGATGGCAGTATATTTGCTACATGCTAGCAGTTATGCCTTTAAAACAAGCTTAGACAATAGACTCTTGGAATCACATCAGCCTCGAACTGGTCGGGCAAATGCCACCACTATTTATGGGTTTTCTCGACATACTCACGGATCTCAAATTACTTCCAGCTATTTTCTCTTCAAGTAGATCACGTCATGAATCCGCAAAAGAAGACGATTCGCCGCATCATTGGCAATTCTAGCTGGCGCACCGGTACACCATTTCAGCCGGACCCAGTGAGCCTCACTATGTACGTGTTCTTAGTCTGTAACGCTGTCAGTATACACATAAAAGACTCTCGGATTCTAAAATGGCAGAGGAAGAAAAGGTGGAGCAAGTGCTCAAGATCTCCGTATACACGCCCTTGATATATGTGGCAGTTATGGTGACGGCGTTCACGATATTCTCTGTGCTTTATCGTCGCCATAGACTTCGGAAATTGATAGGCGTCGAGCCTCTCTTTGGTCACAACCACTGCTTGGACTTGTATGTGATGTTGAAAGATAAATACTACGACAAGCAGTTGGCGAAGGACGAGCGCCCTCCCGAAAAAGCCGTCAAAGCCGCGCTTTTGAGAAGGGCAGTGGAGGCGATCCGCCGCTCGTTGAAGTTGAAGGAAAACGAAGGCGTATATAACAAGTTGTACCAGGATGGGCTTATTGGAGACGACGTTTTCCAGCAATTTGCGTTGCAGAACAAAGTGCAACAGGTGGAGTTGACTGAAATCGTGCAAGAATGCCAGCAGTTCAGCAAGGAGTGGCCGGCTGCGTTTTTTCCAGTGGCGCAAGAGATATGCTATAACGAGGCCTTGAGGAGACGTCTCCATGCGATGGACGCTCGTTCAGAGAGCTTGTCTCTGTTGTGGAACTACTATGTAGAGAAGTCTGAGAGCTAGGGTTAGGGGCCTCGGAAGCGGTTTGTAGATCTTCAGAAATGAAAGGTAGAAAATGACGGGTGAAAAAGAAGAAGATGATGGATGAAAAAAGTTGAAGATGATGGATAAAAAAAGAAGCAAATGATGGTTGACAAAAGAAGAAAATGATGGATGACAAAGAAGAAAATGCTGGGTTGGATGGGGCGGATCGAAGATTCCGGCGAAGTTATTTGGTGGGAGTCAATTTATGGAAAACGTCTGTTGTCTAAAGTGAGTGTCTGGAATTGGGCTACGACTCTTGTGTCTAGTTAATGCTAGCTGATCGAATTACCTTTAAAATGAATTATACTTAAAAACAAAGCAAATGTTTAAGCAAATGTTGAAGCAAAAGTTAAAGCAATTGTTTGAGCAATGGGCCATACAAAAAGGCAAGGCGATAATGCATTCTCTCAAGTGGCAGCATGAACCGTTTTCAGATATCATGCCAAGAGACCATGATGTAGTTCCAAACTTGTGGTATACCCAGAACGTACTAAGAAGCTTGAAAAGCTCAATGGAGCAATTTTCCTGCCTTTTTTTTTCTGTCAATGATGTAGATTTCAAAATTTCGCAACTTGACATTTCTCTTCTGAAATATATTGACTACTATTCACAATTCTCAAACAGATGGGAAGGGACTCAACAAATTGATGAAGACGGCTCACTCGGAATGGCTTTTCTACCCCGCACAAGATGGAATGAATCCGTCTTTTCCGCTACGAAACAAATCATCCGAAAGCGAACTATTCTTTTTTTCTATCTTCAATTACAACTACGGCTAGATTGATTCTTGTAGATTCCGCAGCCATATCTGGTTCCAGGCCCAATCACATAGGCCTCGCATCCAGATTGGGTAGCCTTGTAGAGCAATTATTGAGACCAAACCCGAGAGACACAAGCGAGTGAAAGCAACGTTTACACCAAGCGTAAGAGATCGGCTTTTTATTGAAGTGACTATGTCAAAGCCAAAAGGATAGCAATTTGATTCCGACCAGTTTCATGTAAGAATTGGAGAATCAGTGCTGAACAGACAGTAGAAAAATGTGTCAAAGGCAATTATACTGAAAGAAATGAGGATGGACTATTAGGCTCGGGAGGGGGATCATGTTGCATGTCAAGATAGTATTCATGTTTAACAGATTAACAGTAACTGAAAAACTCTTTTCCCGGGGAAGAGAGTGACTTATATAGACTTTCTGAAAGTCCGTCTGACAGAGAATGTCACATCTAGACAAGCAGTCGGATATTTGCACAACTCGGCGTACATGTACTTGACCACCTTGCAAAATGCATTGTCGAGCAATCAGATGACAAACGCAGTCCATGAATGTAAAATAGCAGTAAACGGATGACATATCAGCCGGCATGACGACCTACCGGCTGGTCGACAGCACTCACTTGGAACAGCTCTCGAATCTCATTGCTATGCATTGACAAGTATTTGGGACCTCACAGAAATACTATTTTCAGTAACATTGAGATATGAAAGAGGAAAGAGATACGAGGAAAAAATAATCAAATATAAAGACATTGCAATTAAATTAATAAAGAAGTTTGTGTGCTTTTGAAAATAGTTGGTCAGGATGTATGGAGGATGGGTGAACCATGGGAGAGAAAGTGTGAGGGCAGAACCCAGAGGGTTCGATAAAATACCTATTCCTGTTAAGCAGCGAATGAAGGATTACCCAGAGCTACAAGTTTAAAGTAAAGAAAAAGAAGAAATGTAATCTATGTAGCTTTGTTGCTTCCGCTGGTTTCTGTGCTCTTTTGAACCGAATAGTAGAATAGTGCAAGATGAGAAAGCTCTGGTTGTGATGACAATCATAGAAAAGTTTCTTATTTTAGATATCAATCCACGCTTTTGCTAATTTGGAGATTACTTTGAATATTGTGAGTCGGTTTCATGAGAGATGATCAACGAGCAGCTGCAATCTCAATAGGTAACTGGAAGACCACGTGGAGAGGAATGAAAAGGGAGAAAAGCAAGTTAAACAATATTGTTTTTTACACTACCTGGGCATGACTGGAGTCTTAGAACAATCGTCCGGGGGTTATACTCCACTTTGCTACACGGTCAAATAATGTCTATTTGACGGAGCTTTTTATAATAATATGAACACACTGCGCGTAGAGCAATTAAGTGAGGTACAAATGCTATTCGATCACAGCTAGAATTTACGTTGTGATTAAGCGGGGTACGGAGAAGTAAGGTAAGACTGCAGAAAAAATTCTGGAGTTCATCGAGGAGTTCCGAGGAACAAATCGCTCACATGGGCGATAAACGGTCATCTTCAAATGGTCCATGGCTTATATGAATTGTCTTTTGTGGTCATTATCTCGCAATGTCGAGACCGTCAGACCATAGCAACCAGTGGCTGCAATCGGCTGCAATCGGCTGCGAAATGCGATCCCATACGCTTACCCTTCTTATTGTATTTGGTAGAGCAGTAGCGAACGGGACGTTCTTAGCATAGTGTCTGCATTCCCGAAGCCAGAATTATATATAGTGTTGCGAAACGTTTGGGTAATATCCGGACGACACCAAAAACTGGAAGTGCGGTACACATCTGGAAAATCAAGTGTGTGAATGTTTTATATAGATTATAGAGTTTTCGCTCAAGGCTGCGGTAAGCGGCACCCTTCAATACATATCTGTTTCTTTTTTTTTAAAAAAGAAACTTGACCACGTCGCCAGAACCAGGACTTCTTGTCTTGAGTTTGGTGTTCAGTTGGCTGACAAGTCGTTCACGCTTGAACCTAGAAACGTATGTTGAAAATTGGGCGAGAAATTCCCATGAGGTATTCATACTCGAAACTCCAGACTTCATCGGAGGTTTTTCTATAGGATATATGTTTTGCTAAGACCAGGCCCGTACAGAAGCCAAACCACACCACCGCTCAATGTGATGTTTCTTTGGATAAATAAAGAGAAATAAACAAAATTCCAGATCGGTGGAAAATCCCAAAAGCGAGCTAACCTCTATTACACTAAATTGGCCAAGCACGGCTCTGGCGCAGGGATGACCAGTTTAGTGGTAAGCGAGATTCTGGAGACGAATACGAATTTTTTTGAAGTTTATATTTTTTTGTAGTTTCTAAACAAAGCGTAATCGATTTCGTCTGTAATCACTAGTTCATTAACTTACTCTCAGAAAATATCATGACATGTGAAATGGTCAGTGGCTGTCGCTGCTATCTTTTCGCATCTTGGAATCACGCCCATTAACCACCCATTTTCCGGTCCGGCACCGAGCATTCGAGGCTGGCCTTGTAGGAGCATTTGAACAGTGCTGAGTGAGCGTAAATTGGTGATTTTTTCATTTTTCTTTTTTAATCTTTCTATTTTTTCAGCTCTCTTTTTTTCTTCTGTTTTTATGAAAAGATGAAGGTGGGGTTAATGAACACATTAAATCTCAAGTATGTTCTGTCTGGTTTCGTGCATGCGCTTATGACCGCCCATTGTATTAATTACCCTGCAGAGGCTGACTTCGAGCCCCAGAGGCATAAAAATCTTAAGAGCGGAAAGACTTTAAGCTTCACTTGTCACATAAGTCAAGGACATTTCTTACTGATCAGATATCCCTATGGTTTTGTCAAATTTGATTATTGACCAGTGCCTTCAGATTACCCAAAAGATGATTATGGATGCCATACTGGGGCCATGTCGCATGCAGAAAGGTAATGAATATTTGGGGTTTGACTAGACACCAAAGTCAGCGAATTATTTGCTTGCTCACTGAAGCTTAACACTTTGTAAAGACTTTACGTTGAATTAAGAATTTTAATTACACCTTGGAGCAGCATCGCAAAACTTGTAAGGCTTCTTGAAAAGCGAGAAAGATCTAATAATGGTCAGGAGATGGATCATTCTGATACGATCCCCCTACAATGCAATTGATTCTTAAAAAAAATGTGGACAAGCTTCAGGAGAAAAGCGATCTCGAGTTTTTTTGAAATCTGCATCAGGCAAGAGAACAACATTTTTGACCAGGTTCTCTTACTATCTTCATACATCATTCAAAACAGGTAGAGGCAGAGACAGACAGAGACAGGCGAGGCTCTGGAAGAAACACCGAACAGCATAAGGTCCACAACAATCGCCTCTCCAGACCAAAGAGCCAAAAACAAACTACAGAGTGTATGAGCTTACAGCAACAACAATATATTTCAATCCACTACAGCAAAAAATTCTTCTCCCCTTTCAAGAAACTCCAGCACTGGAAACACTGGAAGAAGCAGAGCACTGAAATTTGCAGTCGCAGTCGCAGCCAAAAGCTTAGGCTCAAGCTGCCCACCAACCTTTTTTCCCACACTTCTGCTGCGCTTCGGCCCCATATATCACTACCAGGCCACCACCAAGCGCGACTTAAAACCACCACTACCACTCCACAATAAACTAGTTTCTACTAAAGCACATGCTTCCGCTGAAGTTCCGCCATCACAGCGGGTCCAAACCCTCGAAACTGTCCCTGGCACACCAATCACTGCCGACTTATCATACAAAAACACAACAGGCTGCAACTACTCATGTTATGCCTGGATCAATGCCTGGATCGCTACCGGGATCGCTATCGGGATCCAATCCAACCACTTCGGCTTACAATGTGAGCCAGCGGAAACCGCTGTCGCCGCAAATAAATAGTGGCAGCTTTCAGGAACCAACGAGAAATCCCCAACAAACCCTAAACATGCCGCGGCAACGCGGAGGGCCTCCGTCTGGCATAAAACCCACACTTGCTCCGCCAGACCCACGAAGGGTCATAGTAGACCACATAATACGAGACTGTTTCTCCAAACTGATAGTTGTAGATGGCAAGAAAGTGCCCGAGATCAAATACAACACGCACTTGTTGGTCCGCGAGTACGCGCTGTACCCGCAAACGGCGCCTCCGGGCGACCTCTCGCCGGCGCAAATCGGACCGGTCAAATCGAGAATATTGGTCGTGTGCACTAAACACACGGGTCGTGTCTTGCTACAGAAAGGAAAGTACAATGATCAGAAAAAGGTGTACCAGATCGGGCGCACGTGGGACCTCGACGAGTTGGTTAGTATAGCTCTCGTGGCCAACGATGCTTTGATCTTGCAATTGAACAAGGACTACTACTGGAAGTCCGGTGACGACCCCGGCCGCTTGCACAAGTTCGTGCACCACTTGGCCGTGATCTACCACCGGTTCACCGGCCACTACCCCGGGATGAAGGGCATTAGTCTCGAGGCATTGGGGCTCATGACCCTGCTTCCCCCAATAGCTTCTTCCAGTCCTGTGAGCAGCCAAAACTCTAACCCGGCCGAGTCCCCAAGCTCGTCCAAGGCTTCGGTAAACCATTACAAGGATATGGACTTCACAGTCAACGGAACACTCCCCGTGAAACCCATGCAAGTCATGGATGTAGACCGCCCCTCTCCTAGCCGCACTTCCACGCCAAATTCAGGAGGAAACTCGGCGGTAAACCCTATTGGATTCTCTCAGCATGCTTCTATTCGACAATCTGCAGACAGCTTCACAGTCAAAAGTTCACAGGGTGCTGCGTCCGTTCTATCTAGAGACACTCTGCGCGAGTCTCCTAAACATGCTGCAGACACACCAGTATACTCTACAGAAACAAAGTCCATCAACGACTCGCAAAGTTTCATTTTCACTGGGGACGATACTGTTGACGAGGGCACGAAAACGATGCCCACTATTCTGGAATATACGCAGAAAAACGGTCTGTTGCTGCCGCCCAAATCCTTCAAGCCCGAACACATAAGATCACGCGGAGGATCCGACAATCTTGAGACAGTAGCCAGGTACAGTATGCAGCTAGAAAGCAAGTTGGAGGGCGAGGAACATGCCAAGGAGCAGCCCACGTTCCAGTTGGGTATTCCCAAAAGCTCCATCATTCCAACGCCTCAATTCAAAGATGACGCTAGTATCGAAGAGGCTTCGTTGTCAGACAGCAGCACTGAAAATCGAAAGTACTCGGCAAGTAAGAACGTGTGGCCCGACAAGCAACCTAGAGGAAGTGCCACATCCAGAAAGGACTCGGTGATCGATGATTCCATCAAAGAAATCGAGGATTTCATGGCAACCCAATTTGGCAAGCCTGCAGAGGAGCCCGAACCCGAGCCTGTACGATCACACAGTCGGTCGCCTTCTAAGGCTCTCTCCAGAAAGCTCCTGACACCGTCGAGGGCTCAAAGCATAGCCAAAGATGAGCGAGCTGTGGTACCTTCGCCTGAGCCCCAGACCACAAACGCACCAGCAACTTCAGACCAACCAAATCCTGCAGCAAAAATAGAGAAGGATCCCGAGATAGAGGAGCTCCTCGATGAAATGGGATGGAACCCGACGGACGGGACCGACTCATGCGTCAAGATGCTCACAAAGGAATTGACGTCGATCAAACACAAAAACGTCTTGGAGCTCACCACCTTGGATTTCGGGAAGGATTCCCTTGCGAATGAAGTCAAGACCGCAGCTGGGGAAATCGAGAACCTCGTGGAGATTTTTAAACGCATGGAGGCGAGCTTCATGATGATCGCGCCTCACATCAACAACATAGAGGAAAACTCAAAGGGCCTTCAAGTAGAGGCTGTCAACAAAAAGGTTCTCTATAACGAGCTCGACGAGATATTGCGCAAGGTCAGGCTCAGTGATCGCGATTTGCTGGCTGTGGCCAACTACAACCAGTTTGATGATACTTCGTTGGTGCCACACCTTGAAGAAAAGCTTCTTTTGTTGTTTGACGCGCTTCAGGCTATAGGAAGCAAAGCATCTGATGACGATCTCAGCCAAATGCAAGCCTTGAAGCAGTTTAAGGAGACCTACGAGCAGATTTCGCAAACCTTTGTTCAAAATTACACGGGCTTTATCACCAGCGATATTAAAAATTGCATCGAAAAACTCAACAAGGATGTCACAAGTGTTTATCCGGAAAGTTTTCTACCCTGCTTCCGCAATACTCTTGCGTATACGGGGATAAATATCTTCGTTAAAGGCACCACAGACCGCGCATTTTCTGTGATTGTCGACTGTTTCAATGTCTCCATCGCAAACCTTTTAGACGATGTGTTGACTGCTCGAGTGAAGTCACTCTACTCTGGAGGTAACAGTGCAAGAAATTCACGATTAATTTACAATTCAGATACAATCTCCGGCTTGAAAAAGAACAAATCATCCAGGTTCGGCTCCACTCGCCTCCTTGGCCGGTTTTCGGGTGTTAATGGTGAGCAAAGCTCAGCTCAAAAGCAGACAGAGGTCGCACCGAAGAGCTCAGAAGAGGTGAATGATGCACGATTACTCATCCGCTTGGTCAAGGAAAGTACCGAATTTATGCTAGTGGTTCAATTCATAATGGGCAGCGTCTTCAACTTGACATCTAAAGAGGACTACTCGACATACGTGCGCTCAAACACTGTCGACGAAAGGATTGTTCGTTACGATGCAGCTGATCTAGAAGAGTTCAACTATAAGACCAATTCCAACGACATTCTTCGAAACATGAGCGTCATTTTCGGGAACTACATCAACAAATTCACTCGCGAAGTCACACCAGCAGACCTCATAACCATTCAAGTTTTGCTCGGACTTTCGGAGATTCTGGCCGACGCTGAAGGAAAGAGCCAGGATTTTGTTGCTTATAGCTTCGTTGCAAAGTTGTCTGAAAAATACAGAACTAACTGGGACCGTTTCATTACTCATCAAATCGACTTGATTGATAAGTCAGAGGTCCGCGCAAAGGGCGGAATTGTTCTTGCTGTCAGAAACGTGAATCAGATTATCACCACGATTGAAACATCTCTTCAGGACTCACATTACGGACAATCGAAATCCCCCGAACTTGGTCTGCTTATCAAAGACACATATGAGCTGCTTACGAAGGCTGCGTTGAGATTATTCGATCGCGACGACCCCTTGCTCAAGTCTAACTCTCACGACGAAAAAGAAAAGGCATACAGGAATGTTGCAACACTCCAGAACTTGTATTCGATTTTGCAACAGTTGAGCGAGTATAACTCCACTACCACAGCTGATATGAAGAGAGACCTTGGCTCTGCATTCAAGACAGTACAAGAGAAGTATTTCGACTACATCATGCGCATGCATCTTGGAAGGGTAAGCGAGTTTGTTAGCGGCCATTCAAGTGATGAACAAGTCGGTGCTGCGAGGAATAAGAAAGAAGAAAAGATACTTGTCAGAGGCATTAGCTCTTCGCTCACCTCCAGGGATATGTCGTCGAAAATCAGCGACATGTTTCATAGCGTGCAGAAACATGTGGTTTTCTCAGATACCGTTTTTGAGCATGACCTTCTCGATCTTATGTGGGGAAATTTACTGGCAGTGGTGGAAGACGTCTTGAGACAATTCCACCGGATTGCGAAAAGTATAGACAAAGATTTGGAAGAGAGTATGAGTGCCACTGAGATTCGTCGTCAGTTCAACGAGCAGTACAAACACGCACAGAGGTAACTTTTTTTTGGTTTCGACGACGAAAAGTCGGCGGTACCTCAGCAAAAGAAATGGTGACACCATAACATCTTTTTGCTTTTGGTCGATTGTTGGCATGCTTCAGCTTTGGGAAATTGGGCCGATGGCCGATGGCCGTATGCGCGCACCAATCAGGCCGCCAATCAAGAAGCGCTATTTCTCACTGCTGCTGAAATGGCCCCATGAGAATGGGTGCGCACAGGACTGGCCACAGAAAATCCAAGGAAAAAAGATCTCACCCGAAGCCTGTAGAAACTAGTGAAACAGATCAAAACAAGGGATACCCTGGTGAACACAGAATCTGAATATTCCAATTTTATTACAGTCACATACACAATGCTTCGCCAATCTGTCGTGAGAGCCGTTCGTCTCAACTCCACTGTCGCCAAGACGGCCCCCAGAGCATTGTCCAATGCATACGTCAACCACTTGGAGACGAGATGGGCCAAATTGCCACAAGAGGACCAGACTGCCTTGATCGAGGAATTGAAAGCTAGAATGGAATTACCTTGGCAAGAGTTGACCAACGGGGAGAAGAAAGCCGCTTACTACATCTCATTCGGCGAGTGGGGTCCAAGAAAGCCATTATATGCTCCTGGTGAAAAGAGCAAGGTTTTCTGGGGAACCGTTGCAGGTTTGGTTGCTGGTGTTCTTTTGTTTGCCGGTATCAGAAGCATGGCCCCTGCCCCTCCACACACATTGAACAAGGAGTGGCAACAGAAGTCGGACGAATACTTGAAGTCCAAGAACGCCAATCCATTCACGGGCTACTCTCAAATCCAGTAAAAGTATGCCACAGGCTGATTTATTCACTTCCAGACGAGCGCAGCTCCCAACCCCCAGCATCAGCCTTTTCTTTAGGGCAAACTTTGTTTGAGTACAATGCAATAAACTTTATTTCCGATTTGGCAATTGTAGAAGGGTCTTGATGAACTCAGTTTATCTTTTGTGGGAACACTTTCCCGTTCGTGTAACTCATTAAGCTATACAATAATGACTATAGACAGTAGCAACCACAAGACCCATATTGTATTTAGTCGTCATCGTTTGGCCCAAACTCTCCTTCGAAAATCGTGGCCCCTGCCTTTCGCCTAGCCTCTATCTCAACGCATTCGCGACGGCTCAATATATCACTGGCCGTAGGGCGATCGAACGGGTTCGGTTTCATCATATGCTTCACTAGCTTGTCAAGGCGATTCGAGTTGTCGAGAAGAAACTCAGGTGCTCCTTTCGGAATTAACTCCCGAATGACGTCTGCCATCATTGCAGGTGCTGCTTTGTCTTGCGCACCATAGCTCGCCCTCTTCATATAAGACGTGGGGCTTTGCTCTGGCACCGACCGCGAGGCACTTATGTTCAGTCGGGTTGCAGTCGACATGGCTCTTTCCACACCATGGTAATTCACAGACTGAAGCGACAGATCGTATGAAGTGATGGACGAAAAGTTGTGGTGAGCCATGAAGTCACTGATGTTGTCATTGGAAAGCCTTCCAGCGTCGCTCAAGTCACCGCTTCTGAGTTTCGTCCATTCTTTTCCATATGGTGGCAAATCTACATCGGCGGCAATCTCCAACATCATCGTACCGACACAGAAAATGTCAGCGTAAGGGGTGTAGATCTTATCGTTGATCAATTCCGGCGCAATATAGTGCCGATCGCCTTCCAAGTCAAAATCTTCTTCTAGGATTGGAAGCTTTGCCGACAATCCGAAATCGCCAATCTTCAAACTTCCGTCGAATGTTATGAAGATGTTGGCTGGCTTCAAATCGAGATGAAGGTAGTTCTTCAGGTGAATGTACTTGAGGCCAGACATAATCTCGATGAGAATCTTCCATTTGCGAAACTCATCGAGATTACGGCTTCTTTTGTCTCGCATGAATTCACTCAAGGTCCCGCCCTCGCAAAATTCAGTCATGATATAGAAGTAGTGCTCTGAAGTCCAAGCTTCCACAAAGTAAACCAAGTTTTCCTTTCCCTCTGCAACTTCCGTTTCCCCTTCATGAAACGAGGTGAGTGCTCTCAAAGCGTCGATTTCTCGCAACCAAGCCTTCTTTTCGTGAGAGCTTAGCATGCGCTTTCTGTTCCTCTTGATTGCGAATTTCTGATCCTGGAAGTTGCACTCGAAAGCCACCGAAAAATTGCCACTTCCAATGTATTTTATGTTCGATCTTCCGAACTTCTCCACAAGGCGCTCATCTGACTCACTTTTCGGGGCCATGAGCTGGGGTTCCGGCAAAAGAGGATCGCGCATGTGAGTCATGTCAGCATGATCAGCAGTAATGGTTTGTGCGCTTGAGGTGAATGCTCTGTTCCCATTTGGTATACTCAAAGTGGCCTGCGAAGATACCATCGAGTCCAATGGGAACTCCAGAATTGGAGTGCAAGGCTCGGCTTCGGACATTTCAGGAAACCGCAAGGGTAGCCTGTTCAAGGGGTTGTCAACGATGACATTCAACTTTTTACCCCGACTGTTCAGCTTCGTGGGAGTCTCCGGAGTGATGCCCGGATCCAAATCCAGTGGCTTCAAGACGTCATACCTCATGGCTTGGTCGGACTTTGTCAGCAACGGCAGCTTGAAAAAAGATATGTTGGAGTCATTTGAATTAAGACAAAAACCCTCGTAATTCCTGCCCACCTCAATCGAGTGGTCCTGATCCAAAAAGCTTTCGTGATCTAGCAGTCTGTTGACATCATTGGCATATATCATAGGGGGCGGCCTCTTCATTGGTGTTTCGGGCGGCGCCTTTTTCGGGGTCTTCAGCAACGAGCTCTTCTTCCTTAGGCCGACCGATTCAAATGCTATCTGTAGAGGCTTGACCGACCTAAAAGACGTTTTTTTGGTTGGTTTTGCTGTTTTGACACATTCATTCTCTTTGTTCGCCTCAGACACGGATGTCTCTTTACTCGAGGGCGGCTGGCCACCACCTAGATGCTTACTCGTCGCACTCGGCCGCCTTTCTTCCTGGTCTTGATATATATTGAAGTTTGACGACCCACGCCTTCGTGGCCTCAGTGGAGACTCGTCGTATCCTTGATACGCATGGCCATCGAAAACATGCCCTGCTAGTGGAGAAGGGGAGCTCATGAAACGCAGATTGGGACTCTTTGCAAATCTTTGGAGACTGAAATCCGTCGCGGTGGGCGAGGACGTGGATAGCAGCGTGGCCAGTTTGAGGGGAGACTTGACACGCGGATTTGTCGAGTTCTTGAACATTTTGGACGCCTTTTCCAGCTTTGAGGGAGACGCCGCTGCCATCATAAGTTTGTACTTATTGCCGGAGCATGGTGAAGGCGACTGGCTCACTAGTTTATGAGGCCTCTTGAATTTGTTAAAAGGCGTGCCTTTTTCGGCTAATGGCGACAGCGTGAACTTCGAATCCTTTGTGGAATGTGCGCTTGCATGCCCTGGGACAAAGGGGGAATCAATAGATAAGTTGAAATATTTGGACGACCGCTTAAGCAAGGGCTTGCCAGATTTGGGTGTCAGTTTCGAAGGGCTGCTCGAATCGGCCGGCTCTTCTTCGTCCTCGAAATCAAAGTGTGCACTTTTCTTCGCGTGGCTCAACTGTAGCTCGTGGCCGCTTCGGAAACTATCGCTTTCCGTTGCCGCATCTAGATCGTTATCCGACAGAAAGCCCAAGTCCAGGCCATCGTAGTCGAGATAATCAACATTAGTATCTACGTCAATGTCTTCAATGGTGTCATTTATCGAATGGCCCGTTTTGACGTTGAACGGCGGGCTCTTGTTTAGCACTTTCTTGCTCTTGCCTTGCTCCTCTGGGTCCTCCAAGATCAACGAGTTGAACGACCGCGAGAAATGGTGATTGGTGAAATACTCTAGGTCTTGCTGGTGTATATGCCCTTTTTTAGAAGGCGTTTTTTGTAGTGAATGGCTTGACGAACCGTTCTGTTTTAGCGTCGGCCGTTCACCCGAGCGACTACTCTGTGAGTTTAGTGCCTTTTGGACCTTTTGGGCCTGATCATGCCTCCTCATGCCTTCTATAGTGGTAGTTTATATGGCCTGTTGGAGCAAAGCACAAGGTGTTTAGTTTCAGCTAGATGTGTGCGGATGCCAAGACGAACAGCAAGAATCTTCCTGAAATCAAGAGGATAATCTCCAGCTCGATGCCCAATTGTCGAATTTCGACTAATTTCGACTTAGCTAACGATTCTGGCGCTGGCACAGATTGACAAATATTAAGCAACGGAGAGGTGGACGCTGGCGGAGAATTGCGGGCCAATCTCGTATTTCAAATGCGCTCTTTGCGTCAAGCTAGCTGAAAAAGAAAGCTGAAAGGTTGATAAGCAGATTACTATCCCGAGAGGTATCCTGGCCAGATTCCTTTTGACACTTAGTTTATTTTTAGTGCAGTGGTGCTGGGCCAGATTGCGCTTTTGGCGGAAAGTGAGAAAACGAATGTTTGTTGATGCGCGCAAGGCACGAAGTAAACAACAGGGGCACCGGGGAACCCGACACGTAAACAAACGCGCTCAACTCTCTTGGCCGTTAACAAGCGAAAAAAAAAGGGGAAAGAGATTTTTTCGCAAAAAATTTCTCGGGACATTTATTGCTCAATATCTCAATCAAATGGCGTCTTTATATAGGAGGTTCTATTGATTGAGCTGGCAGAAGGAGATATTATTTAGATAATTCTCATCTAATCAGTAACGAGTTTAGTGCCATGCCGCTATCTTAGGCTTTGAATTCTGATAAGGATTCTTCATTATGTATGGCTTGGCGAAGCTACGCCTTGATACCCCTCTCCGTTTTCAAAAGGGGTGTTTTTGGATGTGAGCTTTTTTTCAAATTCACACACGCCTTGTGCTAGCCATACTGAAGGTATTTGTCTGACCAGATTTCACCTGCTTCGGAAGGTATACCTCTAAGTAGACTCTGCTCACTTGGCCTCACATGCATCGTCGTTTAGGGGGGTTGTCTGACCAAGTTTGCTAGTTAGCTCTCTCACCAGAAGGGAGTTCACATCGACACCCCATCATGCTTTCCTGAGTCTTCTCGAGTAGACCCTATAGACAACTATTCAAATTTGTTGATCCTCGTAAGATTGACCGATGATGTATCGAATGGTGCTAGCGTTTCAATGAGGTTCATAATTGACTAGAAACGGAAATTCTTCGACCACAACTGTGATATCTCGCAGAAACTACGAGGTGATGCAAAATCGCATGGGAGCTTCCCGGGAGGCTACAAAGAAGGCAATACAGTGCTTGCTTCTTCTTGGTATCATGCATCGGGACTCAAGACCCCGAGTAAGCGGATGAAATCCCTGTTTTTCCTTGCTCATGAACAAAACAGGTTGATTTCAATGCTTTTTCTATAGCTGCTGACATCGAACTGCTGACATGGCGAAGGTGTCAGGAAAGAGGCCCTGATGGACTAGAAAAACATAATCCGAGCAATTGAAATCGCCAGGAATTCGGAAAGCAGGCACAATCCTCACTCCACTTTCACTTTATTCTTCCAAGCTTGAATGTACAGTTGTTCGTTAGCAGTGAAGGTCCACTAAAGATTGTTGTCGAGTTTCCGCACCCGTCGAGTAGTAATTCAGTCCAGCACCTGCCATTGACCAGAGTTCTTATCTTGCCTTGAACGATTCTGGCCATGTGATGGAGCATTATGCTTTGCGGCAAGTTGCTGTGCCTATCAGAGATTAGACATCGTATGGGAGAATACTGCTGCATGACCTTGTAAAAGAGTACATAGCTCGACCACTTCGTAACCACCGTTCTTCGGGCGAGAATAGAGAATATCAGTTCCTATACCTGAAAACGGCCTCTGGATTTTTTATCCAACTTCTTGAGAATTCTCATAGGCATGCACTGCACCAAATCTCGAAAGCCACCTTAAAAGCGGCAAAAGTATTGGTGGCCTTCGTCTCTGCAGCGAGATCAAGGCGAGTGAAACATTGATCGAACGTGATGCATGGCAACTTGAGCATAGACTCCCTGAAGGGGATCCTTTAGGAATTCAGGTCCCTCTCCTCTATGAATGATCATGTATATGGCTCTGCTTATTAGGAAGAGCAGATTTTCTATGTGTGAGTACAGGTCTATGTGGAACAGGAAAAATTCAATACCTTCTTGCAGGTACGATACTGATCTATTTTAAGCGAAGACGACCGAGTGTCATTTTTGGGTTCCACAATACGAATCATGTTTGCTTTTCCAATCTAGTTGCAGATGTTGATTTTCATTCACATTGCTTTTTCGTTGGGAAGAAATTGGACTTTCGTTACTTTATGAGTTCTGGTATATGTGATTATCATGAGACGTCTAGTGGCGATTTTTGCAGTCTGACTTCGGTTCAACACAGAGTGAGTATAAGTAACATAGAGAGATTCAACGCTAGAAGTCTTAACTGGAAATGGTGCAAGCTTGCATGCTGACTACTTAGCTTGTTTGATTGAAAGCATTTTCCCAAGACCTCCATCTCAATCCAAAGCTGAGTATGGTCCTTATGCTCCTGGAAACTCATTTGGTCCAAACGTCCTTTCAATGCATGATGTAGTCAATTTGGGTTTTGGGGACATTGGTGGTAACAGCGGAGATTTATGGAGAGTACTGAAATTTTGCATGCTGGTTTGGTTAGACATGGTCTGGCATTCGAAGAGAGAACTGGGACACTTGCACGTAAATGAACAATTCTGAGGCATCGAGGCCTTGTTTCCGCCAAGGCAGAAGCATTACTTGACGAGGAGAAGAGTTTTGATGTTCGAAATACCACAAGAGGTACACAGACTTGAAGCGCCAACACACATCCCCTGGGTTGCCAGGAACATGGAACGGACGATAACTTTACATAAGTATGTACATAAGCTTAATAATTTGCTTTCTTGAAAAAGCCTCATGTAGACTTCAAACGCTCATAATGAAGCCATAAAATTTATGGGTAATGTCGCATATTTGTATAGGCTCATTACTTACTGCTTTCTGATAAAGCATGAAAAAAGTAAATGTATTGACACTTACCAAATAATTAGTATTCACTCTCATCACTTGCAACACTGCCTTCTACATTCCGGTGCGACACGAAAAGCAGTGATTGCCCCGAGATTTAGACGCAATTCCGGCATATGGACATGCGGCGACTTATCAAAAATATCACCGAGATCCATGCATGCCGACTCGCCGAGTGAAGTGCACATCGGCGTAGATCGCAACTATGGCGTAGATCGTAACCGCGGCGTAACTGGAAATACTTCACCAGCCACCTCAAACGTGAAAATAAGACCGCTCCTGCGTTCAGCTCTACTGCCAGGCATTAATGTCTGTTTTCAGTAGTCGCAGATGATGTGGTTCGAGTCAATGGAACTGCAATATTGTCTCTCTGGGTGAAAGAATTGGGAAAGTTGCGTAGCATCTAACTGCGAGAATGCGAACTTATTCTAGCTATGTGAATGTGTCATCAAACAGACAGTGCATGTCGCTAATTTTTACTTCTGTAAACAAAAGTACGAAATTTTTTTTAGACGCAACTATCAAAAATTTGAACACACTTCCCAAATTGATTTTCTGATGCAAGCTCGATAATCGCCCTTCTAACTGTGATATTGCGCTCGCCAGGAAAAAAGAATCAACAAAAAGAGCCCCCATCATCAAAGAGAGGGACAGTTTTGTCCTGTTATCCAGCCATGAATTACTATTTGATCTGGAAAACATATAATCCATCAGGTCACCAACTCAAACGTGTGGCAGCCAAAAAATGATCGTGTATTTGCAACAGCAGTCATTGGGCCGTGCTAGTGATCTTTAGCGTTGATCGAAGGTTTGCTTGATTGCGTTCGTTTACCGCTCTCAGTAGTGTGTCGTATATTCAACGGCGTAAACATGCTCCAACGCTGAGTCTTGGCGTGGGCGTTGCAGTCAAATGGGTATACGTAAACGGCGTAACCACTTGCACTGCTACGTTCACGCTCTTACGCGCGTCTTGCACTTCACTGATGTCACCGCAGAAAAGACTTTGCAACCACATCGAGCAAAGATCTGCTTCACGGCGAAACATGATGCTTCCATTGATTAGTTTCGTAATTTTAATCATTGGTAACTATTAAGTTTGACTTTGATAGCTTTCGCTTTGAAAGTACACAAACGCGTAATATTATATGCTCCTGGGCCGTATGAATGAAAGCTACGCCTATGTGATAGAAAGATAATCTCTCAAAACCTCGCATCACATAGTTCTGGGAGCTCTCAAGTCTCAAGTCTCACTATCCTGAAGATCGTCAAACATGCTTAGAAAAACCGCAAATCACCCAGCACCCCATCATTGCCATTGTTCATCTCACAGAATTCAACGTGTACCAAGAGAACAAGAAGCCGAGTGAGCCGCAGATCATTCATACGGGGAAAATCTGAACGAATATGAAAGATGAATCCAAAGCCCTGGTAATTTATATCCGAATTAGAATAAGATAGCCGCCCTCAAGAAAACTGTTAATGGGCCGGCTACAATCAATACCTTCATTGTCCCCACCCCATTGTGCAGGCGCACTCGCTCAACTGAGACAATGCACCTCATCACAATACACCGCCGGAGATCTCCGAAATGCATTGTTCCGCGTCCCTCCAAACTCTCAGTTTTTCCCTTTGCAACGAACACTTTACCCGCTGACAATGCCTGCGCAGTGCCTTCCGGTGACACCATTGTGTCTGCGCTTACTATTGCCTCAAATCCTATTGGTCGAGTCGCATTCGCACCCGAATGATCCGCCTGATATGGAGCGCGCAAGTCTAAGCACCGGGTTTGAAGCTGATTCCGCGTGGCTTTCGTAAGCCATCCGAGTATATATGCAGTGTGCGCCCGAGCTTGACACCCACATCGCTGACATTCTCCATCTATTGTTAGAGCGAACCAGCCTCACTGATTGAATATTGCATCGGCACAAAACTCACACACACCCCATTTTCAGACGTACTTCTTCAAGAGACTGCGTTATTGCTGCCCCGTTCCCTAGCCGTGCCATTTATTTGCAAGTTCTTTGCCCTCTTACGCTCGTGGCAGCTCTCCTACTGGCCTTTTTCCGTCATTTTCCGCTTTCGGGTATGTCCGTTCCCACCAGTTTCCAGCTTTGATCCAGAAACAACCTCATAGATGACCGAATGGAAAGAGGATCCCCTCGAGGAACCCTCTAAAAGTCCTTTGGTGCCGACATCCACACTAGCCGCCGAGGGTCACGCCCCTGAAGATGCGGGGCGTGTGCTGCCCAATTCTGCCGTTAAGTCCGAGGATGCTCCAATACCGCTGCCGTCGCCCACCGCCGAACCGATAGAGCAGAATGCGGCGGGAAACGTCTGCTCGAACTGCGGCACCACAAAAACCCCGCTATGGCGACGCGCCCCTGACGGCACCCTAATATGCAACGCCTGCGGACTATATCTCCGGTCGAACAACCATCATCGCCCTGTGAACTTGAAGAGACCACCCAATACCGTTGTATGCAAAACCGAAGAAGGCTCGTGCAAGGGCGATGGCTCCTGTAACGGCACGGGCGGCTCTGCTGCGTGTAAGGGCTGTCCAGCATACGACAACCGAATGCTCAACAAGGCTGCTGTTGAAAAGGCCGAGAAGGCCGAGAGTTCCGCCGACCTGCCGGCCAAAGCCGTGGCCACAGATAACGACAGCTTGACCATTGCGTGCTTCAACTGCAGCAGCACGATCACGCCGCTCTGGCGCCGTGACGATGTGGGAAACACCATCTGCAACGCGTGCGGTCTATATTTTCGTCTCCACGGCAGCCACCGGCCCATAAGAATGAAAAGGAGCACGATCAAGCGCCGTAAACGGATCCAGGCCGACAAAGCGGGCGAATCGGGCCCAGAACTGCCCCACAGGGAGTCTCCTTCGTCGGGTTCTCCTTCCATCAATGGTATAAATGGAAT
>JAKTWD010000654.1:0-33475 GCA_030581935.1 Metschnikowia corniflorae
TCAATCAGGCATCTAAGACTCAAAGCACCGAGTGCCAAGACTGCCTCAGCTTCCGAGCTAGGTGTGTGTTCAACGCAGTTGTTGAAATCACCTCCATAAAATACCTGTAAATCCAGGTATGTTTCTTTGAGCTCCTCATAGCCCGACATCGCTTCTTCAATGATCGGTGCATGGAGACTCTTTTGTGCAGATGGCAAGTGAAAAACAGTGCAAATCTTAGGCTTTTGCGAGTACATCAGCCTGTGCGGGCTCATTCTGAGCATCGATCTTGAGAAGGTCTACACTGAAAATTCCTTTTCTGTCGTGAATAATGCACTCCGCATATCGCGCAATGCCTATGTTTCCTCCAAGCTGGTGCCAAAATCAAGCCAGATCAAGATGCTACCAACTCCAGATACAGCTGTTACCCCTCAAACCAGCCCCAGAAACACATCTGGATCGAAAAAATGACCAAACAGCCAAAATCGCCGGGGTGCAAACTGCCCACCTTCGCTGGTGTACGGGCCTGCAATCTCCGACAAGCTCGATGGCTGCAACCGGTTGCAAATCTCAGTGCGCATCTCTGTTGAGCCTGTTCATAGACCCGCGTCAATCTTGCCAGATTCCTCTTCAGTGTCTGATTGAGTGGTAATCCTGTCGCTACATCATAGTCAATATGGCATGTGGAACCGATTAGCCGTCAGAAAGCATACGTCTATTAGTAAGGTTCACTTCAAGCGCAATTGTGATCGCTGAATGGTGCGCACGTGACCGGTAGCTATCATGCTTTCACATCGGGCCAGAACTCCAGTTTATCTTTGCCCGACCAGTATCTTGTGTACTGGGAACTAGCGTGACCAAAGTATGTGCACTCTGCTTTCACCTGCCACTCACGTGTCCGAGGTGAGACGTTGTCGTATCCATCGATAGGTAAGCCAAGTCTGCAGGAATGTCCATATATTGGTTTTTCCTCGACGCCTCCAGACACAAGTGATTTCGGGGTGATCGATTCTGCATGTCCTTGCGCTCAAGATTGAGACTTCTTTTGGAACATGGGCACTCGAGTAGCATGAACTAGAGGAATGGTATGTAGTCTGCCCCGCTTCGCTTTATGAGTGTGTCACGAATCCTCTCGTTTTTCTTGACGTTACACGCATCAGCTTTCAGCACCATGTCTTCGATTGCAAGATCAAAAACTGAACGCTTCAAAATTCCAGGTTTCAGGGTTTTCACGGTGACTTCATGGCGCCAACAAGCCATTGTTCGACAAGGTGCCGCTCAAGATCTGCTCGACGGCAACCGCGCAAAGAACACCCGTTTCTTTGAGGCGCGCGGTTTATTTGAAGGAGAATAAGGAGACGGTGTTGTGCGTATGATACAACCATTGGGTATATTTCCGTCCGACCCACTCTCTTCGAGTGTAAAACGACATGTAGAGCCTGAAGAAGTGATGGAGCAAGCCAGAAATTATGCAGTGACCCGCTGACCGAGTACATCGAGCCGAGAACGACTTTCAACACAGAGCTCGTTTTGGTTGTAGTGACCTCGCTTATGTTCAAATTGGTTACGAGGCCGTCGACAACAAGCACGTGAATGTCGATCGAAGGACCACCAAAATGAGCAGGGAAATGTTCACCCGAAACAGACAAAAACGCGATCTTCACTATTGACTTGAATGTTTCGCTTGAAAGTTTGGAAGATACTATCGAGAACAGAGGATCGAACAGGTCAGCATCCTAAACCTCACTGACTACCTTTCCCAATATGCCACTTTTCAAAATCGTGGAAATTGAACGTTGACTTGTACCGGCTTATGGGTAAGGGTCTCGTCCCTTTTCAGAAAGAACCAAAAACCAACGATCTGAATGTAGAGCTCCCCGTACTAAGTTCGATTACTATCGCAGCGACGTCCACCAGTAGGGTAAAACTAACCTGTCTCACGACGGTTAAAACCCAGCTCACGCACCCTACCAGTGGGTGAACAGTCCAACGCTTGCCAATTCTGCTTCCAAATGATAAAGAGCCGCCATCGAAGATCAAAAAGCAGTGTCGCTATAAATGCTAAACTACCACAAGCCAGTTCCTGTGGTAATTTTTTGGCACCTCTAGCCCTTAAGTTTGGGGTGTTAAAGGACCGATGGTTCACCGGTTGTATTCACACTAAAAATCAATGGACTTAGCCTCTTCCCCTTTGTTCTACTGAAAATTTTTCGCTAGGACTCCTGCGTTAGTGTGTAGCAGATGTGTCGACCCAGCCAAACTCCTATTAGACGGTGTTTAACGAAAAAATGGCCAAAGGGGTATTCATGAAGTGGGCGGATAAGCTAGTTCCCCAAACGTTATAAGCAAAAGAATAGAGCAGGTGGGGTACCTCAACCCTCTATATTATACCTCCAAATCCTTTGACAATGTCAGACTAAAGTCAAGCTCAACATGGACTCTTTCAACGCTGGTTTGGCCAAGCACTCTCCCTTGGCTCGGACAGCGTTCGAAGTGTTTCACGAGCTAGTCTTCGAGTCAACTCGAGATCGCCAATTCGAAACAAACGCAAGCAGAAAAAGGTGGATTCAACGAGTCGGCGTCTCTTCCGATGGGTTGCCGAGAATCCACATACTTCAGGCCGGAATACGCCTTAATAATTCACGGGAAACATCTTACCAAGGACTCCTCTGCACCCTCTCAAAGTTGTTTCCTGACACCCACACATAACTCCAAGGCTCACTTTTCCTGACAGAAAAATAGCAATCGATCCCACCAGTAACCCTCCCCACCCAAAAATCAATCAATCTCAACAACGTATCTCCGGTTGCTACGAGGACTGTAGAACGAGTCTGGATTGTACCCTAACTCCACCCAGTCCGACGGATTGTACGAGTAGACCACCGGCGGAGCACAATACCGCCTTGTGAGTCGGTACATATCTTCGATTCTCCTGCAAGCAGCGATTTCGGCCACCGTCTCCTTCCCATATATGTCACGTGCCACCTGGCACTCTCCCATGATCCACTGCAAGAGATACCCGCTGCTCTGTCTGTTGTATGGGGCCACGGTTAGAGGAATCAGGCATACAAGGTCTTTTCCATGGGCAAGCTTGACTTTCAACACTAGTTCGTAGCGCACCGCGTACAACTTGCCAAGGAGGGTAAAGCTCTGCACGTGAGTGAACGGGACCCCGTCGGCCAACTCGGGAAAGGTTTTATTTTTGTTGAAAGACGCCGATGTGTGGGTGACCGGGCTCTGCAGATAGTCGTGGGCCGTGCTGGCGTTGTATAGGTCCAAAATGTCGTTTTCGTGGGGAAACAGAAACGAAAACGTGTCGTTGACGCCTTCGGTGGTGAGCAAGGTTTCGTGAGTTTTCGTTTCCGAGAAAAGCTTGACCTCCCTCTTCGCCGGAAGTCCGCCGTCAAAGCCCTCGAAAATCTCTTTGAGCTGCAAAGTGACCAGCTTAAGTTGGAGGTTTTTTTTCCGCTTGTGGTACAAATGGTTGGCCGCGATTCGGGCCACGACATCGATGGTATCATGCGGTCCCACCGCCGAGTACGGAAGCGTGACGTCCACCAATACTTGTTTATCCGACGATACCTGAGACTCGCAGATCGGCTCGTTGAACTGGCGGTACAACGGGAGTGTGTTGTAGAGCTTTATAGGAACAGCGAATTCTCGCACATACGCCTGTTCGTTAGCTACACACGAGCCCAAGCATACGCGCACCATCAATGTATGGACGGTGGTGGCACCCCATGTTTCAAAGTAGCCACTCGATACGATATCCCGGTCTAGCGGCACCGAGATCGGAATATCTAGTGCTAACATTACCTGGGAAAACGTTCCGACAGGTGGGGCGTATACCAGCGGATCCGCGAATACTCTAGTTTGTTTGGTAGTTTCACTCAGGCTCAATGTGGAAGGGTTCACGACCTTTTGAACGGTCACAAGCTCAATAGATACCAGGCGGCAGTCAAAAGAAGGTGTTTTGACTGGCCGGACCTCAATCACGGTTTCTAGTCGTGGCTACATGTTAGTAGAGGGCGTTTTTGGGAAGCAATGTGTCTTTTTTTGAGCGGCTAGTGAAATAGTCATGTTTGCCTTTTTGTTGTGGATGCGGTGATGCTTTGTACCTCTCCTGGTGTTGATAACACTGTAGCTTCATTCATGAGGTGATTCTTGAATAGATTTAGCTCATTTCTGTAATAACGACTCTTGCATCGGTTCAAGTGTATCAACACCTGTGAGTTACAGCAGCACGGCTGTAAACACTCACAGAAACCTTTCATATGACTGATTGTGAAACATTACGAGGTCCAAGTCCACAATATATCGTACCTTGAAAGCCACTTTAGAGTGTATCCGATATTCATCACAGATCACAAACATGCCTACTATTCAGACGGAAACTTCCCGAAACATTATAAATCAATACATACAACTGAATTGGGTACCCCCGGACTGCCCTTTACCATTGCATGACCGTTCGATCGTAGACTGATATGTACGGGACACTCTGTTTTCGGGGGCATATTTAATGTGGAGAGAGGTGGAAATGTTGAGATTTGGTATCAATTGCAGCCTCTCCTTATCGTATAGGGTTCGGCGGTTGCGACCAATTTGCTGAGATTATGTTGAACCTTCTTTTGTGGAATCCTCTCTGACTCCTAGTTGTAGTATCTTTGGGTTGGGTTAGTTTTTGCGGGGCGCGCAAGTCTTCCTCTATAGTCTTTGCCAGTGTTGCGCGCTGGCGTAATTTTGCGTAAATCGTAATGCGAATACGCTTTCGGGCAGGCTTGTTAGTAAGTAGTATTTTTAAAATTTTTCGCGATATTTTTCCTAAAAAAAATAATTTTTCGAAATATTTTTATTTTTATGCATATTTATTCTAGTAGTAGTAGGTTTTATGCAAGTAGTTTTAGTATTTTTTTCAAGAAGGTGCACCTGCACACTAATACCGGAGAGCGAAAAATTCCCATATCACAACCGATCAAAACCGCAAGAATGTCCAAACAAGGCTCGTATATTTGATCCATTTTTACTCAAATTCCAAAATACCTTCGTCCTCATGCGAAATACAGATAGGCTCTTTGTCCAGCTTATCACTAGCTTCGGAGTCTCCGTGATCCTCCTCCTCCTCTCCATCTCCGTCATACAGCAAGTATATATCTCTCGAGTCCAGTTCTTCATCTGAGTTTCCCTCAATTGAGTCAAAAGCTCTTTGATCCCAAACTAAAAGTATAGGTTTGCGGAATACTCTGATCAATCGTGGTTTGGCCTTCTTCTTCTACCTGGTGATGAATTTCATCGTCTGGATCCGGAATAGTGCCCCTCGACTGTATTGCCAACATTTTAATTGTCTATGGTAGTGATCTTTTTCTTGCGTCCGATACCATGCACTTTAATTGTCTATGGTAGTGATCTTTTTCTTGCGTCCGATACCATGCACTTTACCTCGGAGACAAAGTGACTAAGACGGCGAAGACATCGCTGGAGTCCAAAAAAAATTCCTGCCATCTCATAGATGACGGGAAACGTAGCTCTTCGAGATCTGTAGTATTGGGCAACATTACAATCCTCATCTTGTATCATTTTGTCCAAATACGTCATTAGATCGTTTTCCTCTGCGAACGACTTGCTCTCCAAGCAAACATTTGGGGTTGGATATCGATCTGAGCCATCACTGGATTTTCGTTTTCTCTTTGCATGTAATGGAAGTTTCTGCCTCTTTTCGTACACCGTCTTGTACTTGTAAAAAAGTACAAATAAGCTTCTTGAACAGCATCTGAAACAGTGTATTGGAAGCCATGTGCCCTGAGAATGTCAAACTTCAAACGAGGATCAAGCACTGTCGCGATATAAAGATTTTTTAGGGGTTGGATATTACAAGACTAAATATTGTAATATTTGACTAATCTGGCACACGCGTTCAGAACCACCATAGCTAGTGAGGGCTGAGTCTCCTTGAATTGTTGAGTGGTATAACCCTCAAGCAAATCTAAGATTTGTGCCACAAACGGTATTGTGAACCCAGCTGTCTTATAGTCACTGCCTTGAAGCCTTTGAATTGAAAATAGGGCGCAAGCCCCAGAACAGTTAGAAGGTCTCTAAGGCTTCGGACAGCACGCTTCGCCATGTATATAGTTTCGAACCGGGGTCTTAGGCGCAATAGGGTAACACCTTGACCGCTGCACCACACGAATGTTTTTTTATGCTAACTACTAGAAAAAATATATTTAAAATAAAAAAACATAAATTTCGCGAAAAATACTACTTACTAACAAGCCTGCATTCGGGTAGTAAGATTACGATTACGATTACGATCTACGATTACGACGACTCCCATTTTCGTACATCGTAATTTTTTCATAATACGTTCTACTTAGATTTTTTTACGATTTTTTACGATTTTTTACGATTTTCACGGTGTTCTACGGTCTTTCTCGACGCTCATTAACCGGTGCTGCACATCTTGTTCAGATATTGGGTAAAGCCCTAAGCAGAAGCACTAAACATGCACGTGTTCACGGCCGTGAATTTTGTCATAGTCGAATGCTCCACCCTCTTCGAGTGAAAAAATAGAAACGAGAACAACTCGCCTCATTCACGCCGCCTTCTCGTAAGCCCACTTTTACCAGTCTGCGTGCTCTCTTACGATGACGGATATCTCTTCGGATGGGTCTTGTTCACAGGCTGAATTCAACTGCAATGAATCGAAACAGTTGAGTTCGCCTGCCTTCAGATTATGGTGACAGGGATATCCTCTATATCGCCACCGCTCTTGATCCAAAGTACAAACTCATATTTTGAGACCAAAGAATCGTTCCCGCGTGTCTTGGTAAGTTGCATCAGTAAAATCTTGAAAGATTTACTTTACGAAAATACTATGGAGCACAGAGATTCCACAATGAGGTAGCTGTCGAACTCGGCTCATGAAGTGACAACCGGCCACGCAGGATTAACTTCCCTTATCTTAGTGACCATGAAGGGTCTGGCCTACCCTCCTGGAAAAAACTGAAAGCTTCGATATCGCCGATTATTATCGCAGTAGGAAAAGACAATCTCCTATACTTCTCAGCTTGCAAAAGACACTTTGGCTATTCCAGCTATGTCAGCGCCGGCAGAATCCTTCTTTTCAAAATGCGGCGATATGGTCACAAAGAAGAGAAATAACTTTATACCAGCCACAACCAAAATGATGGCAGTGGTCAACGACAAGGTGAGGAAAGAAGGCCAGATGACTTTGACCTGGGTGTGGAAAATGATGAGAACACTGAAGATGACGTGGAGTTATGCGACCAGGTCGCGAGAGAGATCAAGGACAATGATGATGATGAGATGGAAGTCGGCGCTGGTGAAGTTCTCGAGATCAATTGAGTACATGTATCCTTGATGAACGGATTATTCGCTATTTTCGAGCAGCTCTATTTGGGCAAGAAACAGCTCATTTCTTCACACAGCACTCAATTTGAAAATACGTTCCGCTTAGATCTCTACAAACACAGTATCGAAGTAAGTAAATACATACTTGCATAATATCAACATCTTTCAAAGTGTTAAGTGGAGAGATTGCCCACAAATGAGAGTAATCTAGCTAATCACTGTCTCATACTAATGAAGATTATGGTACCGTAATATTCATGTTAAGGCAATTCTTGGTAGCTTGTTTCCGTGTTTTAAATTTGAATTTGTAACGGTAAGATTATGAACAATTTACGAAAAAAATACGAAAACATTACGAAAAATTACGAAAAAATACGAGTAATTACGCTAAATTACGCTAGAATTACGAATCACGATTACGATGGTGAGTACGATGGCCCCCAAAAACGTAATAAACAGTGTTGAGCAGATCGCGTACGAGAGCGTACGCGTAAAGTGCCCGTACCGTACGATTACTGGGAGGAGCTCCGTACGCAGCGTACGTACGCCGTACAACAATTGTAGTTTATAAGCAGGTACATTAATACATGCTTGGTTTTGATCATAGCTGCTGATATCCATGTATGTGGGGATAAGACAAGTGAGGTCGGAAGTGGCCTGCGCTGTCAGCACTTCGGGCAAGCGTACATCTCTCGAATATGGCGTGCCTTATTGAACGCGTGGCGCAGCTCAGACTTGCTCACGAGAGGCTAAAAGCAAGATCCTTTAGTACTTTCCAGTACATGACAAAAGCATCAACCGCCTCAAACCATACTACCTCGCTCTCGTAGTTAATCCACGACGGGAATTGAAGTTTTTCAGAAAATCTGGTGTACCGGAGCAGAAAGTTCAAGCGATCAAAGATTACTCCTATGAAGTTTATTCTCAGTATCTGGCAAACTTGGAAGAAGTCGAAAAAGGAAGTCCCAGCGAGGAGCCAGGGGAACTTTCTGATGGCCTTGAGACGTATGAGTCTTCAGACTTCGATAATGATATGACCACTGAGCACGAGATAGAGAGGTATCTTAATGAGCCAATCGACCGCAGAAAGCAAGACCCTGTTGAGTTTTTCAAAAGCCGAAGAGATTCATATCTCGTGATGTCACAAATTGCCAGAGACTTTTTTGCTATGTCTGCTATGTCGGCACCGGCTGAATCTCTCTTTTCTCAAATGGCAGACGTGATAACAAAAAAGAGGAAGAAGCTCCTGCCAACAACTATAAGAATGATAGCAATTTTTAAATTTTTGAGAGCTATTCGAGATGAGGATATTATGAAACTCGACGCGGAGACAAAGAACTATAATGACTTGTTCAAAGATGAAGGCGGGAATACGGGTGAAAAGGAGGCGGATTTTGTGTTAGTGTCGGACGACGTCGAAGATGACGAAGAGGCCAATGACGCTTCGATGGTCACAAACGTATTTGGAGGGTAAACTCATGAACCCACTAATTAGATATTGCTAAATTTCAACTTCATTCACATCTACATGCAAAACTATACTTTAGCCTAAAGGTGTAGCACCCATTTGGTGTGATACATTTGTTATAGGGAATCTGGCTTGCTTGTACGCTACACAGCGTACGCCGGTTGTACGCGTATTGTACGCTGGCGAATTCTGGCGTACGGTACGATTACGCATCAAATTTCCCTATGCTCCGTACCAAAATCGTGCAACTCCCGTACGTACGCTGGTTTGCACATCACTGATCTGAAAAATGGGGGTAATTACGCTGGTCTCGAATATCGTCAATCGTAACTCTGGCGTAATTCTGGCGTAACGCGCAACGCTGGTCTTTACCAGTGATGTTAAAGATAGAGTAATACTAATTATTACACTTTTTTTTGGTATTTGTGATATAAAGAAAAAATATTACAATATTACAACGAACTTCAAATATTTACTAATAGTTCCTAATAATCACAGTTACATGAAGTTCGTGCATCGTTTAGTACGTCTATGCCTGTTTTTCTCCCCAATGCACCTGTTCAGCTTTTATTTACTCACGCAATTTTCGATCATAAACCATTCTCGATATTATTTTACAAATCATTTTTATGCTATTCGAAACTTACATTCGGTAGATCTGTTCACCCTCCCTTGAATCGGAGAAGCTTCCCAGATCGTTATCTATTTATGGAACTTCCTTGAGCCTGAAAACACTATATTCCAGCTCGCTTCAAAGTAGATTATTTGTCGAATTTTCAGTCTCTGCATCGCTGAAGTCGGAGTCTCCAAAATCTGGTAAATTGCGTGTAGTATCCAGACTCTGCTTTCGCGCCCACCCCGGATGGAGTTTATCGGTCACTTCGCCTTTCCGTTCAGCTTTCCTCAAGCCTTTACACTTTCATTAAAAGCTAACGTACTTCACTAGCTTCCGCACCAAGCCGGCATTTGGGTCGAAAACAACAAACGCGACTCAAGTTTTCGAACACCTCCGATACCACAAAAACTGGTCGAATCGACTCCACTTTTGTAGAATGATGAAACTAGGATCTTATTTGCCCTAAAGCCTATAAGAGAGAGTGATATTAAGTCAGTTTGAGAAGCAGCACGCGTAGAATCTTCAACGAAGGAGGAAAGGTTCAAGAAATCACGTCGAAGCAGCCAACGACCAAACAAAATTAGCCATGATTGAAAAGAAAAGTTTAGTCAAATGGATTCCTTCCAAGAACTCTCGCGCTCTCGCCCCGGAAGTCAATTATTTCCGCAAAATGGCAGATTATTTGCTCGCGTAGCGTGGAATAAAAGAAAATTTGAAAGTCGGTACCAATTAGGTTTCCGGACTCGTGAAATGACACTCGAATATCGAGACAAAGTACTCGCGTCCTTTTGTCCTCAGGTTAAGTGCTAAGACTAGAAGGTACTAGATGGTTGGGTTTATCTTGAGGACAACACGATGCTTACTCTTGTCTTTCAGGTTCTTAATGAGTTGTCCATGCTCCAAGGCGGAGTGTGCTTTCACATTGGGTAGAGTGAGTCGTTCAAATTCATTTTAATATATCTCACACAATTTGAATTGGTTGGGTATTTAGAACTGCATGGATTTGTGCTCCACGAAATCTGGTTTTCTTTTTCAGCAGGCGCTCTGGGGTCTTATGCATTTTGAGGTTCTGAATCAGAGCAAGCCATTCTCGGTTCTCCCTTTCACATAGAACAATTCATCAAAACAGGTCAATTCATCAAAACAGGTCAATTCAGAACAAGCGGATAACACTGGAAATAATTTCACAGGATAGTGAAAGAAGTAAAGAAATTAAAGAGGAGAGAAGCTTCGAGAGCATATGAATCCATCTCTAGAATAGTTCATAAAGCTGAGCCACCAATAGACTTCAACACTATAAGAACACACATTTTTGTTAACAAGGCAGAAAGCGAAACACTACGAAAAACGTCAAGCACCAAAGCGCCTCTAATTTTCTATCCATCGTTCTATTCGCCAATGTCCTTTATGTACTAGCAAGTGCGCCCTCTAAATAATCCCCGGGATGATAGCATATTTCACGCGGAAGTCGTCAAATTTCTTCTGGTAGTACTTATGGGTCTCTAAAGAGCTCACAGACAAGTTTGTAAGGACAAACACCCATAGACACAATAAAGCCCAATCTTCAGAAATACGCTTGCCCCGGAGAAACACCAGCAATACAATGGTCAAGTAGATCAAAACTTCGTCGAGAAAATGTGCGCTCGAGACTACAGAGAACAACCCGTAGCTGGGAACTGCGTATTTCACCAAGCCAGCAAGATGCCGGTGGTTCTTATACTGGTCCAATTGTAGCGTTAGAAATACAATTGAGAAAGCACCGGCCAATAGCGTTGAGAATGGTTCCGGAGAGACATTCTGAATTTTGAGTCCATTGTAGCAGACAGCAGAAACGCTCACGTAGAAAATGAATCCAAGAAGATAATGGGACACGTGCATTGTGGCGGTTCTGCTGAAGTTCGTCACAAAATAGCTTTCGTATAATCTTCTGGTGGCTTGTATAGTACAGAACAACCAAACAAGCGAGTATTTTCCGTTTCTGAGAACTAGATCAGAGCGAAAAATGAGCTGGCTAAACATAAGAGCCAGATATACCACATAGAAATGTGCAAACCATGCTTTTGGAACGGTGATTTTGGCGACCATGTGGATCAATCGCGCTAGAAGCGATCTTCCTTCAGATACCCGGCCCTCCGCGGCTTTGCCGTAGTATACGAGAGCATTTAGGTCTCGGAATTGAAGCAACGTCAAGATGAAGCCAGTAAGCGCTAGGAAAGCAACGGAAATATAAGTAGCCACAGACATCCAGATTGAAAATCGTAAGCCATTGACGTGGGCGACTCTGTTGGCCATGCATGGTGCACAAGCACGCGGGCGCGCATCCGGCACATAGTCTTTAGCGAGGCCGGCGCGTGCGTGGCCGATAACGATAAGCCATGTATGTGGGCGGAGCACCGTGAGTTGAGCCGGGGGTATCCGAGCTCCGAAGTCCGTGCCGTGCATGTGGCAGCCACATTTGGGAAACGGATGCATGAAACTTTGAAGTGATTTGAAGATGTGGTTTTTCAAGTCTGATATGGCAGAATTTTGAATAGGCAAACGCATGGTTTTGCCATGACACGAGTTTGTACTTGTTAATCTGGCGACAGTCTAGACCAGTGTTGTGGGTAATTCGTGAATCGTCGTAACTTTCGTCGCTTCCTCACAGGTCCCCAAAGCAGAGGAGGGAAGAATTGACAAGAGTTCTCATTACCCATGACGGTGAAGGTGGAAGGGGAATATGAGGTGAGAAACAAGGGACGTTACGCACGATATTCAACTGATGTACGGGTAAAGTTGGAAAATGGCGATCATGTGTTATGCCATAATTTCTACATGCCATCTGCCCAAAAGAGTCTCCATGCACCGATAATTGTAGAAGCGATGTCGGGCTATGAGGAGCTCAAAGAAACAAATCTGGCTTTTCAGGTTATGATGGAGGTGATTTCAACAACTGCGTAGAACACACTCCTGGCTCGGAAGCTGAGGCAATCTTGGCGCTTGGCGTTTTGAGTCTTTGATGCCTGATAGAAGATGTTGTGGATTCTGATGACAACATCTCGAGTTACCCGACAAATCGATCTGTTTCGTGTCGTCCTCTTGATCGCTTCTATGACACAGGCGTTGGAAAGGTAGGGCTTCAAGATATCACATCCTTGACCAGCGAGGCATTCCGTCCCTGCACAATTTGATGGCATTCAGCTATGTCTCTGATACATTGTCGATTATTCAAGTAGGTGCACCACGGTTTCAGTTTCCATTCAACCGGTTACGGCCACCCTTCAATAAAGGGCGCACCAGGCCAATCAACGAAGAATTTACCATGAATGAAGCCATTTTCTCGATACAGAGTGATGGCCCCGGGTTCATCGAGCTAGTGGATTTTTACGTAAACATCACCCAGAGTACTTAAAGGTTGTAATGGATGAGATTGAGTGTCGCAATCCAGGAGAATCACAGCGGCCAAAGCTTTCTTCCAGTCAAAGAAAACTGATAAAGTCATTTTTCGCACTCTCGAAAATCTGGCAACCAATGAGCACGCAGAGACCACGCCAGGAATGTTGAGCTTGGCAACGGCTTACTGCAGGGACCTCTATCTGAGTCCGCCTCTTCCAAGTTGGAGGGCGCTTCAGGAGTGTCTCTCCAAAGCTCATCGTAGAATCGACGAAGTGCAGATGAACGACTTGGAGTAATTGAGTATTCGGTACTTCAATTCGGTACTTCAACACCATTGGGGAGATATTGGGGATATCTTGGCACAGGAAGCGAACACGATTATGGAGACGGGTGACTGCTTTAAGTGGGTGTTGATCACTCTGAATCCAAAGCACAATGTATCCAACTCCCAGAATATCAAGGATCAGCGTCCTATCCCTACCGAACACATGCTTGGTTGGCCCCTCCCAACACTGAGTCATCAGAAACAGTAAAATCAATCAGAATTTGGTGGGGGTTTTCACTCTGCTTGAGTTGTTGAAGGACCAAAGGTCTACCTTATCGCAAAGAACGGGTGTGCTAATGCTAGATCTTACCAAGGCTTTTGACCGTATATCACATCAGTGCATGAGATTGGTGTTGACTAGGATGGGCTTCGGTATAAGCATCATCAACTTGATTATGCCAATTCTCACCGACCAAGATGCTCAAATTTTCCTTAATAATTGGAAAGCAGCTAGGTTCCCTCTTCGTTGTGGAACCAGGCAAGGGAATCCATTGTCCCCTCTTCTTTTCAACTTGGCATAAGAACCGCTTTTAGTTCATCTTGAGGAACTGGAGGATACTCTCATTGTCTTCAATGGTGTGAGCCGAGAAAATGAATTACCATGCCTTTGCCGGTGATGTCGACATTTATCTTGGCATGATCAAAGATTATGAGATAGTTGCAAAGGCACTCGAGAAGCTTAAGCAGTTTAGCACTAAAAAGGCCGGTAAGACTATAATCAGACACTTCATGCTAACAATACCACCGAATGATACTCCCGTATCCTCAGATGTTGTTGTGCTATTGACACACTGCCGCCCATAGATGTCATTTAGTCTTAAAGTCGACTAAAAAAAGAAACAAGAATACGATGATTAACATTGGTTCTATTAAGTGTATTCATTCTACTATTTTGGATAGGTTTATTTTATGAATTGGAATTTGACTCTTTTCAGATCTAGTAGGGAATGAAATTACCAGAAAATTAAACCTGGAGATACGTGTAGTTTAATCAGCGGCAAGTATGGTATTGGTGTCTCTGATCTTGAGATGTATAACGAAGCCAATTATGATTGGCTGGGATGCAATAATTTACAGATAATTTATTTATTATGTGTTCATTCTGGTTCATTTCAACATGCTACCAATCCTAAACCAATCCTAAAGCCGAATGTGGTCCTTATGCTCCTGGAGCTTTGTTTGATTCTAAATATCCTCTTACTGCGTGTTGCAGTCAGTAGGGTCTTTGTGTGTTAGCTTCTGAGTCTTGTAGTGACAAGTGTTAGTCAAATTGCGGAGTAGGCAAACTACGTGAAGAAGGCACTATTGCGTATTGGATGGATGGAGCAAATTAAATAATCTAGACTGTGATATTGACTCTGATTTTTCTATCAACGATTCCGAATTTTCGTCTAGTGGATACATGAACATAAGGCCCCAGAAAGTTGCGAGTTTTGGTGGATAGGATCTTTCTACTAACGGTGCTATTTACAAATTTAGATGCTTTTTTATTTAAAGAAACAGATATGTATTGAAGGATGCCGCTTACCTTAGCCGTGGGCGAAAACTATATATTCTATAGAAAATTTCAACACACTTGATTTTTCCAGATGTGTACCGCACATCCAGTTTTTCTTCTGGTGTCGTCCGGGTCGAACGCGGCTGGGAATATCCTGGTGCTCCGGGCATACCTGGAGTCCCGCCCGATGATAAGAAAAATGGCAGAAACAATTCAGCTTTTATTAAAGCACTCAAGAGCAAGTGAGGACTTGATCTGTAGCTATTCTTTCTTCCTATTGGTACATTTAAAGCTATCCTTCAGAAGCCATGTCTGACTATGTTGGTTGTTTTGTGTTTATGACGTATGATCTAAAGATATATACCATTGACACTTGAGCCCACAGATGTCACCTCGTCTAAAAAATGACTATAATAAATAAGAATCTGTCTAGTATTTTTACGACGACGATGCAGGTCTCGAGGTAGAACCATTCCAATATATCTGGTTGGTTTAAATTTTTCAAGTTCTGCATTATAATTTCCAGGCCTTCATTATTTCAATTTCTACTGCTCTTGAGTACTTGGGCTTGAAATTGCATGGACTTAATTGGAAACAGCTCAAATTACTGTTGCCTTTTGTCACAATGAAGCAAGGTTACATGAATCTTGGTTTGATCATTCGAGCTATAGTTACCAATATGTTTGTGGTCTTTCAAACGGTCCTGTAAGACTTGGTGCAATGTATGAAGCCTTTACAGTTGAAGAAGATGGATGAGGGTATAAAGGTAATAAAGGGAATCGCTGCGCCCAAGATGTATGCTAGGCCAAAGAGCGGAGGTTATGGCCTTTTGCAATGCAAGTACAACTGCAGGGTCACAGAGCAGCCGTTCTTCGCTCGATTCTGTACGGAGATACGGTCTGCACACGAAGTATATCCGGCTGAAATTGATTCACCATATGGCCAAGATAATGACTAAGAATATAGCCATTTCACTCCTGAGTGCGAGAAGGTTGAGCTGTGCTGACTTCCTTTTGGAAAGCACGGGTAATTTTTTCACACATCTCAAGTGGACGTTTACAACAACAGAAATATGTAACCTTGAAGCGTGGAAATCACTTGCTCCATACACACGTGAATCACCAGCTCAAAGCTTTCTCTAGATCCCCTAATGGAATATTCTTACGTCCGTCCAGCTACGAGCCAACAAGGTTATCAGATTTCACGGCAAGCAGTCATGGAATGCCTTCCAAAATCACACATACAATAATATTTGCTTACACGAAACTTGAACTCTAGGAAAAAAAACTATATATCAGGAGCTCTCGAGAAGTTCAAGCAGCCAAAGACACGAATGTACCCACTTTACAGCTGATTCTGCAATCTCAGGATACTTCGGTGAATCATGGTTTTCTTTTGATAAAGAAACATCATTTCTTGAGGTGGATATTCCGCTTGTGCCGAGGGCCCACTTGTTTCTCTCGCCACTTGCAGCATCCTTATTATTGTCACTGCCTCTTTGTATCAGAATTAGGAAAGTTGCGAAAGAGGAAGAAGAAAGCTTTTTCGAGTTGGAGTTCAGAAGTACGTTTCAAGTATGCATTGAGAAGCTTCACTCGTCGATGGGGAAAAATCATTGGACCAAGTCCGCCGACAAAAAGACTATATCGTTATAGAAAATCGTAAGATGTCGTAACCACTTTTCAGGTGTGTATGCCCACCCGGGGATCTCACTCAGATCTTAATCTGCCAGAAACCCCCTGCCAAAAATATGATCAACTTTTGATTCATCTTTCCTTAGATGTTCACATGTCAACGACCCATCGGACTAATCCGATGGAGTTCTTTGAACAATAGTCTATCCAGTAAGGGAACAAGAACCACGCCGTCCTTTTTTCCCTGCACCGAACTGAATAGACCCGCTTAGTGACCTTAACAAACCAGTTAAGGCTGTTCAAATTTTAGAGAGTGACGTCTTTTGGAGCAAGCATCTCTCGTAAGTGCATTGGTTTTGTGAATCTGACTTTGTGCCACCAGAATTTGGTGATCCCCCCCGCGTTCTAGAGGTGTCTCAACAAATGGACTGGCTCGACACTCAAGAGGCATAAGTGACAGCGGAACTGCGGTATTTCATCCGTACTAGTGAAACGTAATGGCACATATGAGCCGAAAATGAGCAAGTGGAAGGCTGTGAAATCGTTCCTAGCCAAACATGTTTGTGCAGTCTTTTCCAGAACTTATTCCGTCGTCCCGACCGGCTGGCTTCAGGGCAATATGTAGGAGTTTGTTTGGTTTGATTGGGGGAAGTTTTAACTCCTTTGACTTGCTTAGCAGCGTGAACATGGCCCCTCGAATAGCCGTTGGCTCCTCCTGCGTTATGGCAAACGGACCAGGCTTCTCTTCAATTGTAATTACTGTCGCCATGAACTACTCTGGTGTTGGTCTCAGGGTTGAATGGTAGCTGGCCAAAGTGTTGCGGTGACGCGTACGTTTCACCACCTGGATCCAGACCTTTATGTATACTATCTTATTTGCGTAAAGGTCTATGCAAGGTTATTGAAGAAGAGCCCTGAGCGGTCAAACAAGAAATCTGCCCATCCCAAGACACCTATATTGCTAGCATTCTTTGTGGGATCCTTGTCGAGAGTTCTTCTCATATGGACAAGAGTTTTCATTTGGTATCTTGACTACTAATAAATTACTTAAACACCTAGAGCGCATTGAATCTTGTGGCTGACTCCGTTCGCCAAAGGTTGGGACTGATTGATAGTATTAGCCAAGACATGCCTTTCATATTAGGCTTAATATGATTCGTAAATACGAGTGCAAAAAAAGGTATTACGATTACGATAAAAAAAAGATCGTATATGTTAACACGAATCCATTACGATAAAAACCACGACACTGATTCCTACTACACTCCCAGACCATACAATCCACATACTCATTATCATCCACCAATTCAGATCATACACTAATTCAGAATCTGTTGAGAATAATAATAGTAATTACTACTAGTAATTATAGGTATAATTATACTTTTCGTGATATAATTAGTAAGTATTAATTAGTAATTGAGTATAATTATATATAAGTATACCTAATTACTACTATGTTTAGAGGCATCACTTTGAGCATCTAAGACCCACAGCAGTGTTGAGAATAATAATAGTAATTACTACTTTTAGTAGTAATTATAGGTATAATTATACTTTTCGTGATATAATTAGTAAGTAGTAATTAGTAATTAAGTATAATTATATATAATTATACCTAATTACTACTATGTTTATAGGCATCGCTTTGAGCGTCTAAAACCCACAGTGAGTACTTCTAATAAAGCAGATTTCTGAATATATGTATATACTTAGATAATGTCATCATCCATTCCATGTTCCTCATGGTCCAAGGGGATATATATTGGCGCTTCACACCTGTCTCATGTGGTGTTTCGTCAATGACAAAATCGCTCTCCTCATCAAATAATGCTGCCGCCTCGTCGGAGATAAGGCCTCGATGTCTGAGAATCGTCAAAAGTTTAGTTGTGATCGGGAGTAAGCAATTGTATTTCTTCGTTATCGTGTCATTAACCCTAGAGAATAACGACTCAGCGGGGCAGACATGGCCGGAGTCGCCAAGAAGTCCCTCGTCATGAGACTGATTATTGGAAACCTGGGTTTCCGAGGATCGTAAAAATTTTCGATCGAATCCGCATCATCCATCTTCAGCAAGATAAATTGATAACTCGTCACCCCAATTATCAAAGTCGCACCTCCGACGCATAAATCTACCCCCACAATCCACATTCATTTCTTGTGGGTTGTCTTGCATTTGCGGTATCCGCCTCAACTGTGACGCCGAGTTTCGGCCAGTATCGACCGAAGACGCCCCGAGCGTGCCTCTTTATGGTAGAGGTAGTCGTATTAGAAAAGCCCATTTCTTCGAATAACTTGAGCTTTACTTGGGGGTCACGGAGGCGAGACAAAAATTCTTGATCGGCTCGATATCTACAGAAATAACATCGTGCACATCGCCTAGAGGAGAGCATTGAAGTGATTCGAGCCTGGCGTCTTTCATCCATTGGCGATCAAAGCATTATTGAGCGCTGTGTCACTGCGTTCCCAGGATCTGAGTTCCTTCAAAGATGAAAGTCATAAGGAGCAGTAAAGCTTATAGTCATCTCTTTATACGATTGAGGCATAAAAGTATGTTCCTTGAAGGTTTCGAGAACATTGCAAACATAAATTAAGAATTCCCAATCCTCTCCGGTGAACGAGATGTTTTCACCTTATAGTGCTCCCGGTATGCTTTCGGCAAATTGTCAACTTTACCAAGTAACTCAGTGATCTCCTTTCGCAATTCTAGAAATCGATGAAGCATTTAGTAGGTGCAAAGCCACCTGGTACCGTTGTTCTTCAATAAGCTTTCGGGGCCTCCATTCACACAATTAGCGTTCTTGTGGTCGGCAACGATAGACGCAAAAGTGTTTTTCAAATATGTGTGAAAATTGACTGCTTGAGTCAAGTTTTGAACAGTCAAAGCCAAACCTTTCATTTTTCGAGAAAATATCTTGGTCTGGATTATCTCTTCGTACTTTGGCAATTTGGTCATCAAGCTGCGCAGACTTCGTTGGTCTGAAGATAGTCCATTTCAAAAAAGCGAAGGTGGCTAAGTTGAAAAACAACGCACATCTGCAACTGTTTCGAGCTCTTTTGACAAACATTCTCTCCCAAATTTATCGACCAACGCATTGATGTGGACGGCTATGTCTCTGGTTATTGACACGATACGGTCTTCAATATGATAGTCTGTAAGAACATTCTTGAGAAACTAAAAAGCACATCGCCCGTATGTGAAGTGGTTGTCTATTTTCGGATCCAATAATATCTGTTTAAAGCCTGAATCTCTCGTCATAATAGTGAACTGTAACAGCGAAAAACTCTAAGTTGTTTCTGGCCAAAGAGCGGAGATTATGGCCTTTTGCAAATGCAAGTACAACTTCAAGGACACAGAGCAGCCGTTCTCCGCTCGATTTTGAACGGAGACATGGATTGGTACACAAAGTATCTTCGGTTGAAATTAACTCACCATATGGCCAAGATCATGAGTAAGAATAAAGCCATTCCACTCCTGAGTGTGAGAGGATTGAACTGTGCTGACTTCCTTTTGGAAAGCACAGGTAAATTCTTCACACATCTCAAGTGGACTTTTACGAGTACAGAAATATGTTATCTTGAAGCGTGGAAATCAATTGTTCCACGCACACGTGAATTCACCAGTTCAACGCTTTCGCGGGAGCCCGTCTTGGAATCATCTTACGTGGTTCCAGATACAAGCCAAGAAGGTTATCAGCTTTCACAGCAAGAAGTCAAAGATTGCGATCGGCACAGTTTCAGATCTGTCAGTCGCAAGCAACAAGAGAAACTTCCACCAATACAACCGGGGAGGTTTTTGGAAATTTGTCCACCGGCTCGTCACAAACGACGATGGGAAAAATTCTGGAGGCAACTCCACAAACACGAATGGATACAGCACAAAGATTTGAAAGCTCTCCATCATTTTAGTTTTGGATCTCATGTTCCGATTCATGACACGAAGACTCCAGTTACAGGCTTCAAATGTCATTTATGCCTTGAAAGGGTAGATCTGACAGGTATGCTCAAGCATCTTTACAGTGAATGCAGCTGCACGAAATCCTGGTGGAATCAGTTAGGCATGACATTGCCCATGAAATTGAATTCGATGTTGGCACCATTGAATCATGAGTACGAAAATTTGCGCAACCTCAATTGGTACGTGGAGACTGTTCGCCGAGTTTATTGTTCGAGAAGAACGGATGCGGAATCGGGCATTGTGCTTCAACCACTTCTGAGACGCAAGTTGAAGAAGTTCTTGGAGCATACTCGGGTCAGAACAGACTGACACGACTTGCAGAAGCGGAGAGGGTAAGGAGGAGAGAGTACGGCTTGGGAAAGTCGGGCTCTTTCACGACTCAGTGCCTTTTCAAAAATGTATTATAGGTTTTTCTATAGAAGTATAGATTTTGTAGCTTCAGGTGGGAGCCCCCTATAATACAATTGATTCTTTAAAAATAAAAAGGCTCTCCACTCGTCAATAGTAAGAGAAAGTTGACTTTTGTTCTTTGCGAGAACATTTTCGAAGGATATACACATTTTCATGTAGCAACCAAGAAGCAGATCTCTCAACGTGATTCGAGATATCGAGGGTACGTCACTTTTGAGGTACACGAGAAGCCTTCCCACAGCAGGAACATCAACAAAAGAGAAGGGTAAATTGGCCGATACCACAACATCCAACAACAATTTTTTGTAATGATTGGAATCGAACTTGGCAACCTTGAGCCGTTTATTAGTGAGCAGTGGGCTTTCGTAACACTGGTTTAAGACTTCAGGAAGAATCGATTTACTTCTGCCGGGACAGCGAGGATGCAATGCTAGACTCCATTATAGGATACACTTAAACTTCTAGCCCCGCAGGGACTTCAGGACTCAACACAAACAATGCACGAGAACACTGTCCCTCGAAGTGCTTGAAAATGTTTGTTGTACTGATTGGCCAGGCCGTTACGTGGTTCTGGCTCTGACAAGGGCACACTGAACTGTGATCGCTCTATACTAGTCTTCACGCAAGACTGGAGCTTCCAAACGATTGGGCCATACTTGTATATGGAAGCTGTGTTGGTCGTGAAGGCATCTCCGGGTAACAGGTCGGCGCATCTGTGACCTTTGGGCAGGACACGACCCTGAGAAATCGTCCCGGAAAATTTTTCTCACTGAGAAAAAGTGAAGAGACTTTCTCGGATCAATCCGAATTTAGATAGGTGAACCCGTATAATACACGAGTGGACGTAGGTGAAGTATAATTACTCACCGAACCACGATAAAGTCTGCGCTACGTAATATACGCATCTAACACTACTGTCTCATTCAATTCAACAAGCTGCCCTTTCGTCGCGACCATCGTGTTTTCAAAAGGCGCTCACCCCAAAGCGAGAGAGTCATGTGTAGAAATTTGCTTTTGAGATAAAAGGAACCCGCTTCACGAGTCAAGATAGGGAAAGTATGTTTGGGTTCAGCAAAAACTATGTAGAACCCCATCCTTCAGTGCATTCTGCATCTAGCGGGTTAACTACTACAATTATTCTTAATTTCTAGTATAATTATCCTAAGTACTACCGGTCGCAGTATAATTAGTAACCATTTTGTAGTAATTACTACTTACTAATTACTATCAACACCGATTCAGATCATACACTAATCAGATCATACACTAATTCAGATCATACACTACTAAAATCACAACTAGCGCCCAACGTACTTGAGCTCGAAGTAGCGCACGAAATTAAACCCGATGGCCGAGAAAGCACCGGCCAATTCAAACCCGATTTCTCCACCAAACTCGCCGATTCGTCTTCCGAGCACTCCCTGGTACCACACCTGGTTCATGCCCACCACTACGCCCGCACATCCACAGCAGAACCCGAAAACGCCCGCGAAGCCAACGGGGTAGCTCGACTTGTCGTTGAAATTCTCGTAGTCGTACAGGCTCCAGCGCCCCTTTCTCCATATAAGGTGTTCCGATAAACACATGCACTCGTAGATGGCCAAGTAGTAGCCAATCAAGTTCATGAAGTTCTCCATGACCTGGTCGAACTTGTAGTACGCCGGAATGCAGATCGCCAACACGGCAAAGTTGGCGAAGATCGTCCAGAACACACGGGGCACCTTCTTCATCGGCGACCACACGGACTGCGCCGAAAGCGCAACGGAGTACATGTTGGGGATGTTGTTGGCCACCGTTGAAAGGGCGAGCAAAACACACAAGAACTCGCCAAATCCGTGTAGCGAGTTTTCCACGAGAATGGCGTACACGAGCCCTCCGATGGATTTCTCCTTATAAAGCTCGGCCCAACGGGTGTTGGTGAGGGTCCCGGTGGCACACGCGGCGCCCAAGGTCATAGTGAAGACCAAGGGAAGAAGCAACCCGAAAAGGATTCCGAAAAAGATGCGATATGGGTTTGCATTGCGGGGCTGGTACACAGTGTAGTCGGAAGCATAGGTGGTCCAGCCAGTCGCAAACCCGTAGATGGTTCCGCCGAACGAAAGCACGTTTCCGGCAGTCGTTGGGCCACCAACAGTGGTGCCCCAGGTGAAGTTCTTGGAAATGGCCATACGCGCAATGATGGCAATGAACGCAGCCAAGTTGGGGATCCACGAGTACTTCTCGTAGGTGTGGATGATGTTGTACCCGAAGAAGGTCACGATAATCGTGCAGATCACCAAAATCAAGCACCCGGCCCAGGGTGGGCACGCACCATTGTTGATGATGCTCAAGAGCTGGGCAGATGCCATGATATTGACGGCTCCCCATCCGACACACGCCACCATATTGATGAACCCAAAAATACGCTGCCCGTAGTCGCCGACAAGGTACCGCGACAAGATCATCTGACGAAGCCCGAGTTTGACACCAAAAATAGAAAAGTACGCCACCGGCAACGCGCCCAAAAGATTGAAGAAGACAATGCACATTATGCACTGAAAGAAGGACAACTCAAACACCGTGACGCCGAGCGCACCAAGCGAAAACGTGGCAATGACCATGTTGGCGGACCACCACATACTGGCGGCGTTGATGATGGAATCGTCGCCTTTTTCCGCATCGGTGACAATCTCTATACCTTTCGTTTCCGCGTTCATCTTCGCAGCAATACGGTTGAAAAAGTTCAAGCCGCCCTCCCGCGTCTCGCCCAACCCAGAGTCCAGCAACGACTTCTCGTACGCGTCTAGCGACGACCCGTCTTTCACCGGCACCGCCGACTCGTGGCCAGTCATTTTTTCCTGGTCGGGTCTGTCAGCCATCGGAGTATTTTGGTCTGGCTTTCTCTGTCGCTACTCAAAATGTTTGTTTTCTGAGACTTAGGCAAACAGAAACACGGGTCTATGATAGTCAGGTAGAAAAATTTTCAACCTGGCGAAAGCGCCCTTTAATTAAAGTTTCGAGCTATCAGAGATAAGCCATCAGGGCAGAGCGCATCCGGGCAATTTTTCTCATTGTCTGTCATCGCTGCTGGCGTGCATGGAAGTTCGGCTTAGAGCGCGCATTGTGAAAAGCAAAGTTCGCTGGCGTTGTCATCGGTCGTATGCAGGAAACTGGCTATTGTACTGCATCCAGCGCCAATGTCGCGCGCGGCGCTGGACCCACGCGGCACTTTATACGAAAGATACCCTGCCGCGGACAAGGTCGGCTCTGCCGGTGCGAAGGTACACCTGTACATCTCGGCACGGCACAATGGTGCGCTGCGGGCAAGATGGCGATATCATTATCGGAAGTTTACGTGAAACAGGGCGCTGCCCGCTCTTTGAACTTTTTTCATTATACTTTGTTGTGTTCGCTTGGGGGAATTGTAGGGAGCGCTGGATTTCCATCGCGTTGAAAGTCCTGTGTGGGAGTCCGGAAAAATAATGCTGAAAACGGAGACGGAAATGAGAAAGCATGCGTTGGTTAATCCATTGAATACCGCGACACAAATCCTCAAATTCTTACTCAAATTTCGAGTGAATGAAAAGTCAACAATGACACGGGCTTGTAATCACATTAATATTTCAGCATAGCCTCATTTTTATATCTTTCGTGTTCACAAGTTTCCCTCTTGCCCGACACCTATTATCAGCGCGGGCCTTGTCCAGAAGCCCTGACAGTCCGGCTAAAACGGAATTTTGGACAAAACTTTTTGGAAATGTGACTCTCGTGATTACCACGAAACTTAACCTCAGGTTTAAGGCTTTTAATGATCTGTGAGACATCGTTCGATGTGTACATTGTGCATATTCCTTTGCTGGTGCTGATAACGTGAGAAAGGCACACCCAGAATTGTTGAAGAATTCTAGGAATACGTTGAAGTGCTTTTATGGACACTGGCTATGACCCTGCTGCCGTCTCGCGATGATTAAATGCCCATTGGCTCCTGGAGGCTGGTCTGCACCAGTGATGGTATCATCTGCATTTTCCGCAAAAACTTTTCTGGAAATTTGAAATAATTTGAGATAGTATTTCAATATCAGTTTTCTCGGATATGAAAGTTCATGAAATGTCCCAGTGCATCACTCCGAGGAGCGCACGGACTAACAGTCCCTCCTCTGTGGACAAATAGTTGATCAACAAGCTATTCAAAGTCATCTATACAACTCTCGTGACATGTCAAGAAAGTGGTGGAATCAAATTGGCATGACCACAAAGATGCACTTGAGTGAGATGCTTGCTCCCCAAATACCACATTCACCGACCTACCCAACCTCAATTGGTTTGTGAAGGTTGTGCGAAAAGTTTACCTACGGAGGGTTCCCACCTATCTCCCTCCTGGCGAGACAAGTGTCTCGGGCCTTGAGGCGGGTCACTCAGGCGGGTCGATGACACATAGGTAGCCCCCTGATAAACAAGTTTTGGGCGAGAATTTCCCCTGAGGAAGTCCTACTCGAAACTCCAGACTCCAGCGGAGGTTTTTTCTATAGAATATATTGTTTTGCTGAGATGAGGCTCGCATAGCAGCCGAACCACAGCAGCCCCCAATGTGATGTTTCTTAAAAAAAAAGGTATAGTATATACTGAATTGTCTGATCTTGTAGATGGGGTTAAACATCAAATTTATATTAATGATAGTTATTTATTACTTACTTCATCATTAAATAAATTAGCTGTTACTTATAATCTACCTTTATCTAAATGTACGTACTTCATTAGCTTTCGCACCAACCCGGCATTTGGGTCGGCAACCACAAACGCGTCTCAAATAGAACTTTCTTTTTTTTTAGAACACCTCCAATACACCACAATTAGTCGAACCGACTCCAGTTTTGTAAGATGATAAAACGAGGATTTCATTTACCCTAAAGAGTATAAAAGAGGATAATATCAAGTCAGTCCGGGAAGCAGCACGCGCTTTCAATTTGTCCCGCAGCACTCTTCAACGGAGGAGGAAAGGTTCAGGAAATCACGTCGAAGCAGCCGCAGACCAAACAAATTGACAAAAATCTGCAGATGAAAGTTTAGTTAAATGACTTCTCTCCGAGGACTCTCGCGGTATCGCCCGGAAGTCAATGCTGTCCGCAGATGGAAGATTATTTACTCGCGTCGCATTATACAGAAGTGAATTTAAAAGTTGGTACCAATTGCGTTTCCAGATTTGTGGAATGACACCCAAATCTCGACACAAGGTACTCGCGACTTTTTGATTTTCGATGGGCAAAGTGCCATGACCCAAAGGTACTAAAAGGTTGGTTTGATCATGTGTTTTTGTGCTTCATATAGGATCAAGTCAGGCGATGTGTACAATGTGGACGAGACAGGCTTTCGGTGGGTTTAAATGCGGCAAGGAAGGTTGTGTCACGGTTTGAAATACGGGGAAAAGAGAATCAATTCAGAATGGAAATCGAGAGTGGGTAACTGCAATTGAGTGTATCGTTTCCACGGGTCTGTTTTTGCACCCATTTATCATTTTTAGAGGTGAGCAAATTTGCAAGTCTTGGTATGCTGAGCTTGAAGAAGACTGGTGCTTGGGAGTTAGTGCGAATGGTTGGGCATCCGATGATATTGCTATCCGGTGGCTCGAGCAGATTTTTATCCCTTAGACAGAGTCTATGACGAGGGCACAATAGACTTTTGATACTTGACGGACATGGTAGTCATTTGACACCAGAGTTTGACAAAATCTGCAACGAAAAAAAATAAATGCTCTTTACATGCCGCGTCACACATCTCATTTGTTACAATCTCTTGATCTTTGCTGTTTTGGGCAGTCAAAGACAAAATATTACCAGTTAACCTGAGAAAGAATAAGGGTCGATGTGCTCGCTGGAGGCACTGTACGCATCAAGAAGATGACTTCATTGAACTATACAAACTTGCTCGGGTTGAAGCTTTCACTGCTCGAAATGTCATGAGCAGCTTCGAAACTCCCGGTTTGATATCATTAAATGCTCAACGGGTGTTATCAAAGATCAACATCGAGGCAATAAACGAGGTGTCTCCAGAAAGTCATCTAACGCCACGTGGATCTTCTAGTCTTGTTGACGATTCGAGTACGCCTTCAAAGCACAGTAATTTAATGAACCTTGCTTTCTCACATTATAAGTTACTAGAAATTGTCCTGGGGATATGGCCGGCTCGGTGAAAGCCTCTTTTGACAAATTGAAAAACTACGCGCTTTCGCAGGGACATTCGATTGCGATAATGACCAAACATTCAGCGATTTTCTCGTCACTCATGCCAGGCAGAAGGAAAATTGGAGTAGATCCTAAAAGTGTATAATCGACGCTAGTGACTTGTCTCATAAGAAATGAACCGAACGCAATTCCAGCTTTCTGGGCTAATCCCTTTTGGAAACTTCCGTGGATTCAGAAGATAAAATTTCGCAACCACATAAAAAACGCGAATCCATTTGTGGAATTTGTGGGACAACAGGGCATCGTAGACAGACATGTCCGAATAAAGCTCAATAATTTGTTTTTATGTTTAAGCGTATATCTAGCGTTTCTATTCGAAGTCAAAGATATTATATTTTTACAAATGCACGCGGTGACCCAAATGCCAGTTGGTGCGAAAGCTAATGAAGTACGTTATCTTTCCTGATAATTTTTGAATGATAATCGTTTTTATAAGAGGAATGGTCCTTCTATTAAGGATTATAATGGCATTGGGATTCCTACTATAAAGGACAGATGTATGCAAGAGTTGCATCGTATGACATTAATGCCAATAGCTGAACTCAAAGCTGATTTGATTTCTTTTGAATTAAACCAGGTAAAAGTCAACACGATGCAATACTAGCAGCCGTTTATTCGTTATTCGCAGTAGGTGCCGATCAGAAAAAGTATTATCCAAGATTCGTACTAGAAGCAGATCTAAAAGGATTCTTTGACAATATCGATCATAATTGAATAATGAAGAACAGACCGTTAGATAAAACTATATTAGATCAATTCTTAAAGGCGGGATACATGTAGTTAAATACAATAGAGCACATAAAACTGAGCTAGGAGTTCCAAAATGAGGCGTCATCTCCCAATTGGACACGTTCAATGCTTATAGTCTTATTCCACACTTGTGGTGCCTGTTCTAGACCATAGAGAGACTTACTAAGTTTGAGAACATCTTCGCTTTCGCTGGATGTACCTTTGGCAAGCTCTCCCCCGGAGTGACACAGTACCCAAAAGGCTGTTTCATATAATCTAGGAGACCTTTGAGAAAGGCAGTCGTGACATCCACTTGATTGATAATTATCCGGCTTGTGCGGAAAGGGCGAAGACCAGTCTAACACTAGTATGAGTGTTGACCGCAGCAAAGGTATCGTCCAGGTCAATACCCCGACTTTGTCTGTAGCCCTTAGTCACTACCCTAGCTTTCCCATAACAATGCATTTAAATTTTCTTGCCTGAATTCTTCAACATCTTAGTTTTCTGCCCCTAAGGCGACTGTGAAGATGGAACATGGTCGAGTTTGCGGGAATGCAATCTGCGTCATTTAGACCTACTTCAAGCATGGAACCCGCTAAAGGATTAAGCACTTCTCGTAAGAAAGGTAAAGTGTGAACTCGAGACTGTTCAATGCTACTTATCTTTGATCGAATATGACAACCATGGAACGAAATGACTCATGTCAATTCAGGATGTGTAGTTGGTCACAGCTCTCAGACCAGCTTTTGAGTTTGCGCTAGTGGGACCGAGCGATGGACCAAATTCGCTGTGAAGGTCTGAAAAAGTCTGATACAAAAAATTCTTAGCTATATCACGAGATGGTTGCAATGAGCAAAAACCAAAGGGCTCGATCAACGATTGCCTTTCTTCAGTAGGCTCGAGAGCTTTCAAATAATCATCGAACAACTGCCCCCCTCAATGTATTTGTCTCGGGATATTGATTATAAGTGAGAATCCACCCAGCCAGCCCGACTTCTGTGAGTAAGAATACTTTAATTGAGAAATGGTTTTCTTTCGATTTTGCCGTGGACTTGAATAAAATCGATGAGATGATGGAAAACAGAACGGAGTTTCTCAACCCAGAAGACGAGAGTAAAGTCAGTCCGGAGCCTAGTTCTTCCAGTCTATAATCTTGAACCATTTGAGTCCATTTAGCGGAGGTTTGAAAAAGAGTACAGCACTTTCTTGGCCTTGGAAACCCCCCATTTTGAGCGCTTATTCTCCAAATGTTGTTAGCGGGGAAGACTGGCCTACAAGTCTCCAAGGCAATGACTATCAGACTGCTGGGTTCACAATACCGTTTGTGGCGCAAATGTTAAATTTACTTGAGTGTTACAAAACTCCACAATTCAAGGAGACTCAACCCCTGCTAGCTGTGGGGGGTCCGAACTCGTGTGCCAAATTACTCTAATATCACAATATCCGGTCTTGTAATTTCGAACCCCTAAAAAATCTTTACATCGCGACAGTGCTAGATCCCCGTATAAGATTTGACCTTCTCAGGGCACATGCTTCCAATCTACCATCCGAGATGCTGTTAAAGAAGCTCTATTTGAACTTCTTCACAAGTACAAGACGGAGTACGACAAGGCAGAAGCCCCTACTACATGCAAGGATCAAACCAAAAGCAATGATGGATCAGATCGGAATCCTCAATACCAGATGCTTTAATGAAGAACGTTTCAATCGTAAATAAAAATGAATCATTAATGTATCTAGACGAAAATAGACAAAATGAGGTTTGTAATGTTGCACAATACTACATATCTCGAAGAGCTACGTTTCCCGTCATCTATTAGATGGCAAGACACTTTTCATGTACTCCAGCGATGTCCTCACCGTCTGAGTCACTTTTCTCCATGGTGAAGTGCATGGAAGAAGAAGACATACCAGAGTCATAAAAAATGCTGGCAAGATTAAAGTCGAGGGGCGTTATTCCGGATTCCGACCTTGATGAAATTCATCGTCAGGCAAAAGAAGAAGGCCAATCCTCGATTGATCAGAGTATTTCGCAAAAATATACATTTAGACTGGGATCAAAAAGACCTTTTGACTCAATTGACAAAAACTCAGATGAAGAGCTGGACGCCAGTGACATATACTTTCTGTATGACCGAGATGAAGAGGAGATGGAGAATCACGGAGACTCCGAAGCTAGTGCTAAGCTGGACGAAGAGCCTAATTGTATTCCGCATGACGACTAAGGTCTATTGGGATTTGAGTAAAAAGGGATCAAATATACGAGCCTTGTTTGGACATTCTCGCGGTTTTGATCGCTTGTGACATGGGTATTTTTCGCATTCCCCTATTAGTGACAGTGTTGATTCGCATCGTAAATTCATCGCAAATTTGGTTAAAGTTAACCATTTTTCGTTATCGTAATTGCGATTACGAGAGGCCCATCGTTAGTAAAAGAATCGTAAAATTTCACGATACACTTACGATCTTTCGGCATATTGCAAGGTGTGCACAATGTGTATAAGGCCGGCTCTGATTGGGTGGTTCCATGCAAATCAAAGAACTAAGATAATGAACTTTTGCAAAAACCAAGTCACAATGATCATGTGCAAACGAAAGTGTTGAACACTAGCGCTGCATTTATTCAAGCAACTCGCTCTCGTCTGTCTGGTCTAATTTTTTCTGCATAGTTAAAAAGTTCAATGACACAAGAATCATCTGAAACACCTTCTAATCTGGAACTTAGTACGCCTCCTGAATCTACACCTTCCCCCATCCCTTTCGCTTATACATCGGCCGGGTTTAGGTTTGGTTACTCCATAGTGGAACAGACCCGTATAAATCAAGAAGGTGAAACCTGGGGGATGACCTGGTAGAAGTGCTGGGTGGATAGAACGAAGTGCTGGATGAAGAGCTCGTTTAAGCGAAGGGAAGCAGGTGATCATATCAGACTTAAATGTTGAAAATAGTTAAAATAAACAAGCTTCTTGTACAAATCATGGTCATCATGACATAAAAACTTGATTCAAAAGGGCTTTAGAGCTTAGTTTTGTTGTACATGTAAAAAGTCGTGAAAAAGATGAGCACCTTCAAAACATAACATTATCGTAAATATTTACGATATTTACGATCGTGATGGACGAAACAACACTAATTTGGTGTAGAGATGCACCTTCTTGAAAGAAATACTAAAAATACTTGCGTAAAAACTAATACTCCTAGAATAAATATGCATAGAAATAAAAATACTTTGGAATAACATTTTTTTTAGGAAAAATATCGCGAAAAATATTAAAAATACTACTTACTAACACCCCTGGTTTCAATCACCTCGGCGTTTACTCCAGGAATCTGAAAATCCTTGAATCCCAAACCAAGCACTAAGTGTCAAAGAAACGAGTAGAAAGAATCTCCTTGGCTCATGCTGCTAAGACCGTTTTGCCTCATCTGGATCACTTGACATTGTCTATGATCTTGAACGCCCTTGGCACCCAATGGGATGAACTCCGGGTGGGCATTTCGCAGCATGCAAAGTTGCGTTCTCGATACGTGAAATCGTATTAGACAATTTCAGTATGAAAAAGGCAGGCGTGAAAATCGTAGAAGCGACACAAGCACTCCAGTATACAATGGTGCATTTCTTGCCCCCTAATACGAGTTTAGAGTTGCAGCCATTGGACCAAGATATCATGGGTGCTTTCATGGCTCGTTTCGAACAGTTATAGTGGGGGTTTATTCACGAAGAGACAACTCTTGGTCGTGACAACAATAACAACTCTAGGTCGTGACAACAATAACAACTCTAGGTCGTAACAACAATAACAGTACTAAAAGCGATTCACTGGAGTAGCCACTTATGGCAGAGCCTCAAAGGACACGTTCACCAATTGCTTTCGCAAAGAGACGTCATTGGTGAAGACGTTGACGTTTTTGTCCATCTGAAGATACGGATCGTCAACGACGAAATTGCAATTTCGTCGTTGACGAAGACTTTCCGTCCCCAGATGACTGCAAGACCCACTTTTGTCCAATAGTCACATGGACGAAAATGAACTCAAACAGCCTCTGACGCTGAAATAGAGATTGTCTCTGAGATTTCCCGATTTCCGCAGAGGGGTGTGTGAGTCTCCCTGAAGAAAGCGTCATAGGCCGTATCTTCACGATTTATTGGTAGATTACAAGGTGGAGAAGAGGCAGAGAATGCTCGTAGTAGCGAGGAAGACTTCCAGCCGCCGCCAAACGTGCGTGTATCGTTTCGAGAATTGGTATCGATATACATCTCGTTGTTCAATTTCTCAGAAAGTGGACTCATCTGGTCCCATCTGGCTGACAGAATTTCAAACTAACAGTAGAGTGCTGCGAGCAAGTCAGCAAAGGCTTATGAATCCACGCTCAGTGGCATCAAAACGTCTTTCTGTCTCGTACTGTGCTTCTAAGCACCCGCCTGAAAGCAGAGTGAGAAGCAAATTCCACGAATGTCGTCTCTATCTTATCATATTATTACATGTAGCCCCTCAAGCATTGCAACCGTCCTCGTTTGCACGGCACGACGTCCACTCCCCGGCCCGATATTCTACTGCATCTAACACGACCCCGTAGGGTCCTCTTACTTCCTCAAGCCAAAGTAGAGACCCAAGATAAGCGCAAGGATAATGATGATGAGACAGATGATGCCGAAACACCACATTTTCTTTTTCCGCGCCTTCTTCGCCGACACCACCGCCTTGTTCGTGTGCCCCACGCCCTGCTCGATGTCGTGCTGCGCACTGCCGATCTGCTCCTCGATCTGCTGGATCGGCTGGTCCTGCTCCACCACCAACTCCTCCATATCATGGAACAACTGGGTCAACTCGGCCATGGTCTTTTCCAACTTGAGCAACTCGCGGTGGCGCACCTGCACCTCGTTCAACACCGTGCGGGCCTCCCCGCGCCGGTTCAGTTGCATCAACGCTTGCTGGAAAATCTGCTGGTTACTGCTGCCATCCTCTACTACGGCCTGGATTTCTTCCGGAGTGGCGTCCGGCTTGACTATACGGTACTGCCGCTCGGCCTGCACCTTTGTCTGCTCGCGGTTGTTGCTTTCCGCCAACCGGTACCGCTGGATGAGGTCCAAAAACTTGGTTCGGGTGGTTTCGGCCTGGTCGACCTTCTGCGGGTTCCGCAGCTGCGCCGCTTGCGTCTGGAGGTTCTTGATGCGCAGCTTCAACTCGCTCTGTAAGCTGGTGGCCTCCAAGACCAACGAGTCGATCTGTTTCAGCGCGTAATCGCCGCCATCGTCCTCGTTCAAGTCCAAGTCCAAATCCTGCAAATGGTTTCTCTGCTTGTTCGAAATAAGCTCGATCAAGCTCGCGTAGCTGTCCAACTGGAGGTTCACGTCCTGCACCTCGTTCATGAACCCGACAAAGTCGTCCTCCTCCTCGTATTTATACGCACTCATCTCGTACGAGTTTGTGTTGTGATTGGTGCCGTTCGGGCCCGAGTTGTAGTACGGGTTGCTCATTTTTCTCGGTGGGTATCCTGGATTCGGCTGTAGCGGTGAGACGATATTCTTGTGTAAAGGTACTGGAAACGTCCGTTCGAGAGATTGCTGACCGAGTATGAAACCAAATCTGCAAGCTGTGGAGTAGGAATTGAAGGTGAGCAGGTGTTTGCGAGGCGGTGCTGCCTCGAGGTTTGCGGACTGCACACAGGCCTTCTGTTGTGGTTTGGGAGGGCAGGCAGTGTTGTTATAGATACAGTATTACTAATTATTACACTTTTTTTTGGTATTAGTAATATAAAAAAAATATATTACAATATTACAAATAATTACAAATAATTTCAAATAACTACAAATAATTTCAAATATATGAAGTTCCTGCATAGTATAGTACGACTATGCCTGCTTTTCGCCTCAATGCACCTGTTCAGCTCTCAT
>JAKTWD010000655.1:0-33068 GCA_030581935.1 Metschnikowia corniflorae
ACAGTGTTGTTCTCACCTGATCCTCCAGTAACAGTGGTGGAGGTGATGTAGCTGCCAGTCCACACAGAAGTGACAGTCTGAGTTGGCGTGGGAACCTCGATCACGATAGTATCAGTGAATAATCCGGCGAGAATAGAAAGAGACTGATACGAGTTACCCCAGGTAGTTGTGACAGTGGTGGTAGCCTTAGGAATCTCAACTATGGCAGTATTGCTCTGCCCTGGCCGGCCAATTGCGATGGATGTGGCCGTGTAGCTCCCTGTCCACACAGAAGTGATTGTGGTGGTTGGAGTTGGAATGTCCACAACAATAGTGTCTGTGAGCAGACCGACGGCTGTACTGGTGGCAGCATAGGAGTTCGACCAAGTGCTTGTCACAGTCAAGGTTTGCTTTGGAACTTTCACAACAACAGTATTGGACTGGCCGGGGCCACCCGTGATAGTTGTGGAGGTGGTGAAGGCGCCTGACCAAGCAGAGGTGACAACTACAGTTGGAGTCGGAAGATCCACGATAACAGTATCAGTCAAAGTACCAGCTGCCGTGGTAGTAGTGGCAAAAGAACTGATCCAGGTGCTAGTGACAGTCACTGTCTTTTTGGGAATCTCGATGATCACAGTATTAGTCTCACCAGGCCCGCCGATCACAGTTGTAGATGACGTGAACGATTTTGACCAAGCGGAGGTAACTGTCACAGTTGGCGATGGAACATCAACAATAACAGTGTCGGTCAAAGCACCGGTTGCCGTTGTAGTAGCGGCAAAAGAACTGGCCCAAGTGCTAGTTACAGTGACTGTCTTCTTTGGGACCTCCACAATAACTGTATTGGTGGCACCGGTGACGGTCGTGGTCGATGTGTAACTCATGCCCCAAGCCGATGTGATTGTCGTCGTAGGCGTGGGAACATCAACAATCACAGTGTCGGTCAATGTACCAGTTGCCGTTGTGGTGGTAGCAAATGACTCTGGCCAAGTAATTGTGGTAGTTTTGGTCACCTTCGGCACGATGATTACCACAGTGTTGCTCTGGCCTGGTCCTCCTGTAATGGTCGTCAGTGTAACGTAAGTTCTGGACCAGGCGGAAGAAACTGTTGTGGTCGGAGTCGGAACATCAACAACAACGGTGTCTGTTGAGGCACCAATGGCAGTGGTAGTTGTCGCATAACTATTGATCCACGTGCTAGTCACGGTGACGGTCTGTTTGGGTACATTGACAACAACGGTGTTGGTGGAAGGTCCCGTTGCTGTGGTGGTGGTGGCATACGAGCTGCTCCAAACACTAGTCACGGTAGTGGTAGCCTTGGGGTTCTGCACAAGAACAGTGTTAGTCAGTCCCGTGATGGTAGAAGTTGCAATCGTGGAGCCGGTCCAAACGGTAGTGACAGTCGTCACCGGTTTAGGTACATCGACGACCACGGTATTAGTTCTGGAACCCGTGATGGTAGTGGTCGTTCCGTATGCGTTTGTCCACGTCGTGGTGAGCGTTGTGGTTGCTTTTGGAATCTCCAAAACCACGGTGTTGGTCCCTTTTCCCGTTTGCGTCGTCGTCGAGGTGTACGACTTATCCCAGACCGAAGTAACAGTGGTGAAACAGATACTGTTTTGAAACGTCGCCTGGAACACCTGCGAGCCAAAGTCCGACACAACATTTCCGGAAGGATCCGTCAATTGCAAGTTGAGACCCGTGTTTCCCTGCCAGTTGAACATGACAACTTTCACTGGATAGTAGACGCCCTTTGTGAGACTGAATGAGGCAGTGTTCACATTGACCTCGGTATTTCCACCTCCACCGTATGGACCCAAGGTGTTGATATTGAAATCACCCGTCACACTTCCGGAAGCATCGTTACAGCATGCTTGTCCCGAGCCGAATTGTAAGGACGCTCCATTGTCGGCAGCCAATTTGAACGTAAAAGTTCCTGTAGATGGGGCCAAGTAAAAACCACTCAACTCGAGCGCGTAGTTAGAGATGGTCGTGTAGTAACCGTAGATATAGTTGTATACCGTGGTGCGGTCTGGCTGATTCGAGTATTGAAAGTTGATGCTAGTAACTCCGGAAACGGTTCTCATCAACGTCGTCTTATACTTGGAACTAAAAAAATCGTTGTCCCATCCCAGGACATCATTGAGTCCGTACAGATAAAACCTGGCTAAAAACCCGGTGTCTCCTATACTCGCAGGAGTGCAGCCAGTGGCCGCAGCCAAACTCCCCGCGAGAGTGGAGAGAAAAGTAAAAAATATGCAAAGCATCCTGAATTTCTGTCCCTAGAAAAATAAAAGTCACATATTGAAGAAGACTTCTCCGTATCCTATTATATACGCCTCGACCATTCTCATCGACATTCATGCATTGGCCCAACCACAGATCGCAGATCTTGAAAGCATTCGTAATTTTCAAGCGCCCACGACATCCTGCACTCATCCCACGTTCGCTTGCAAGCGCAGAGCTGTATGACAAACCCAACCTGCATCGCTAGGCCACCAATGAGCGAATCTCGAAATTGGGCGTTTGGGCGTGTGCATGTAACACCACACAATTAAGCCGAGACATGCGTCGCGTGCTAAATCGCCGCCCCGGATCAATGTGTGAAAATAAGGTCTGTGTCGTTTGCATGCATTTGCTATTATTCCGAAAAGTTTAACATGCAGACTGATGTACATTCCCGACTGATGTACATTCCCGGCTGAATACCTACCGATTCAGAAACTGTTGGTGTCTCGCAATGTTGAGCCCCGTGGCTTCAAATTTCAGATCATACCATAATTACCAAATTCGGGCGTAGCAAAAAGATTTCAGTGGCAGGGGCTGATGACATTTCCCAAACAAAAGACAAATTAGGATTCAGGGCTAGAGGGAATTCCAAAATTCGCAACTCATCACGTCATCTTCATGCGTGACGTGATGTCAGTATCGCCCCGTTCACACCGGCATGCACATAACGTTCTTTTCAACAGGCGAGCACTAGCACAACATTGCACAGCCTCTTACATGCAGAAGACAACGGGATTAGAGCAACACTTCAACCTCCGAAAGCGCTTAGATGCATGAGGCGTCATGAATCAACGAAACATGTTTCGAAGCCAAATCGTGTGTGAGCGCGGCCGCTTGCGATATCGGTCCAATCCGGCACTCAGGAAAGCTGTTTCAAAATGTAACAAACTCAATTTGAAACCAATTGATTTTTCGGGAGATGACCCCCGAATCTCTACCATTCTATTGCCAAAAAGGAGGGAGTAAATGACGGTCTTTTACTTCTACTTCCACGCATGGGCTGCATCGCGGATGACGAGTGTTCTGGTAGATGCCGCCTGTTCTTGTGTCTGCAATCGAGGTATCGATCATCGCTCGCGCAGAAATGTGGTCATTGGTGTGCATATGCTTCCAGCGCCAGAGCTTCTCGGCCGTGTGGTTTGCCTCGCTTGACATTTGGCGCTTAGCCTCGGAATAGGGGCTCCGTATCTGTGCTTTACTCGACCAATCAGGTCGTCATCAAGCGTACATAATCGCACAGGCACGACTCCAACAAGTCATCGGGCATATCCCTCTGTTACCGATGCAGAATGTAGATGCAAGCCGCGGATGCCGCTGAGTGCATATTTGAAACAAGATGGAAAGTGTTCTATTTTGAATCAATTAATTTGACTGCTCTCCAGGCGTCCTAATGTGCTAGAATTCTTGCGACTTTGTCGGGGCGGGGTGCCATTTAGACGCCCCATAAGTTACCGAGCTGTGAGCTGCACGAGCTAAAGGCGGAGAAAACTTTCGCGACTGTATATAGCTTCCTGTATACAGATACGAGCGCGTCTTTGGTTTCGCCTTGCAGCTTCCAAACAACTTACCCTATATGAAGCAACCAAATTAAGCTTTGGGGTCTCGAGATTACGAGCATGTACGGTACAGAGATAGAATCCCAAATTGAGAAGCTATAGTTTCTTTATTGAAGAGTTCCTCCCTTGGATTTGGGTTGCACGCCCCGACTATCTTTGAAAATTATTCTGACCGCAAACAAGTCCCTCAGACGCATGTCGGTTATCATTAAATATAGCATGCTCGTGTGCACTCCAGCACCACGATTTCAACGGCGTTTCGCACTCGGTTTCCATTTGGGGATTTGGGGCTACCACATCTAATTTCGGCTGATAATTGCGTTTTTTCACACGCCTCCGGCTCACTCAGTATCACTTTGAAAATGGTCCTGTTAGTAACGAGACCAGTTTGTCTACGGAATAAAAGCTTCATCATGATTGCTTTTACAAAAAGACGACACAACTACTTTTTGACTCGTAAAATTTGAGACCAGGCCGTGTAGCTAATCTCATAGGAGCCACATAATGCTGAGTCTCTGCTACTGATCTCCAAAGACGATCTTAACTATAACCGTGATTTTGCAAGGTTATTATCTCACAGAAGAAGGGTCAATTCCGTGAATGGGTATCTATCCAATGTCGTGCTGAGCCCGAATATTTCTAAATCTTCCTGCATTTGCTCCAGTCTCCGAAAACCTTCCCTTTGTGTGTGTGTGAACGAGCTGCCGGTTTCGCAGACCCATTTCAGGGACGATCTCCGGATGCGTGCTTTCTACACTATGCCTCCTGACAAGCATAACCTGCAAATCCTGCTATCGTGAATTATCACAGGAAAAAGAGAAGAATGTGAATGACAACTCGGGAACGAGAACGAGAACATGAAATATGTGGAGTCATGATAGCAAGATGTTTTGTTCCAGAAACGATCACGTAACGTGCTTCCCATCCTTCATCAAACAAAGCGACAATGTTACCTGACTTGCATAATTCAAATCTGGTATTTCTCAGTCACTAGGGAAGAAGGCCTGTAAATATATGTGCACTGGTTGAGCAGCTGACTAGGCCTAGGTCATACAGGTGCCTTGACCGGTCCTTATTCATATCGAGTAAAGGAAGTAGACGATTGTGATAGGCGAGCAGTATGCGCTCGATTTGTCGGCGAGCAATTACAAGAATGGCATCTAACTAGTAAGAAGCCAGTAGCCTTACACACAATCTTAAAGAAAATCGTACAGCAGTCTGGACCCCAGGGACCAGATTCTATTCTCGATCCTTTTTTTAGGCAAAATCAAGGATTTTTGTGAGCAAATGTAGGGCCGGCCGGCCCGGAACAACCGGAACAACCGGAACAACCGGAAAAGATGTAATGCAGCATAGCTGCTATACCCAGTTCTGCGCATTTTGACAATGTACGAGGGGAACACGTGTTGTCATCAATTGGGCGAAACAGAGTGGAGTATAATGAAACTGATCTCACAGCCTATCAAAGACACAGCTCACCTAAAGACTATTACACAAGGACACAAAAATTTGGTAGGTGTATGCATTACGAAGAAAAATAGAAGTTTCGAGCTTCGATTATGGATTAATTGAGAACTGGCATATACGAAAAAACGGCAGCAAAAATCGAATTTTGACACTTCACACAAAATTTTTGGGTGGGGATTCTCAAACGAGCTTGAACTTGGAGCTCGCTTTTTTTTTTTCTCAGAAGAATTTCAACTATAGGATATTTTTACCCGATGGAGTCCATCTGCAAGTAGATGTATTGCGTTCATTGTATGAGCGCGCTTTGGGCTGAAGTTCCATGACTCAGATTTCAAATATAGACAATTCTATACCGCAAATTTCCTAGTCTACAGATCACCAGATCGATTTTTTCTCTTGATAGACCTTCTTAGAGATCAAGCTGGAGATTCAAAGTCATCATGTTTCGAGATTGAGGATCTATTAGGAACCACACAAATTCCGCTCAAAATGGGGCCTGCCTTCTCTTATTAAAGACACTTCAGTACGACAGCGCATTAATACATCAGGTCTATCTCGACAAAAAAATCTATAGAGAGCTTGGCCCGCGCATACAGTTATGAGATTTCCTGAACATAACAAAATTACCGCTATACATCAAAGAGCTGAAGCCCGGGACAGCTTCATTGAGATGGGGACCCACTCTGAATGAGGCCCGGGACAGCTTCATTGAGATGAGGACCCACTCTGAATGAGGCGGCTCAAGAAGACTATTTTTTTGACGCCAATCTTTCTTTACATATACTTTCTTGAGAGGCTGACAAAAGATGGGCTTATATGCACCACTTGTTCAAAATACACACACGAGGAATGAAACGACCAGGATTGATGATCCTCGATTATAAGAATAAATCCGGTAAGCATGTTTGAATGACAATTTTGTCCCGATTGTGGGTAATAAATTTATGGGACAGTAAGTAGAACTATTCTTCCCATATCCCGCATATGAAGCTAGAATGTACTTCCACAAGGGCAATGGTGTCAGCCTGTCAGGCACAGCCTTCTTCAAGTGATTAATGAACATGAATAGGATGGGTGCGTGACTCCCAGGAAAAATCGCATTCTTCAATCCAAAAGAAAATCTCTAGTTTCACCCGCTTATAACCATACTCTGGTTGACAGCCGTATCATGAGGCCGCGCCCAAAGCGGCGTGAGGCGATGTCCTTTCACCTGTCTCTTATTTGCTACAAGTTTGGGAAGTTGTGTGATGATGGGGCATTATTGTATACGGCGATGGTGACCATGGTGGAGAAATGTTGTTAGAAAGACGATTTTGATCGAATTGGGACAATGCCGTGCGCAGTGATGTTAGTTGCCAGTGCTTCGGTTCTTCTCGTAATACGATTCGTAATTACGATAACGAATTTCTATTCTATCATAATCGTAATGACAATTTTTCACACTCGTAATTACGAATCGTGTTACACGTAAGTTTTGTCCTGGCTAAGGTATACACTCAACCCTAACATTTGGCGAACCGACCCAGCCACGAGAACAAATGTGCTCTAAATGTTCATTTAATCTATCAGTGGTCAATGTACTTCGCAGGGCCTTACGCAAGTTTTAGAAATTGACTCCACGCGAGGATCGAGCTGATCAAGTTGCCTTCTAAACAGTACCCGAATCAGGCTTCTTCGAGTAATATAAAGATTGTGCCCTAAACCGAAATTGAATATTCGTGACTTTTAAACGGAGTATCTCGTTTTTCGATTCTACTCTTTCGGCACCTTGTATTCCTCATACTTCGCCTCTTTACCTACGCCCTTGATGAGCAATTTTCCGAGACTTCTGCTGACGTCGAAAAGATCCTAAACCGTTTGGCATGTGACACCCGGATTTTGACGAAAACAGCAACGCTCATGGAAGGGTTGTCGAGCGGTACTAAGCTTCCCACAAATTATTTCATGTCACCTTCGTCCCCCGATGCGAGATCTTTATCATCATCTGAAAGTGTATCTTCTGGTCCAGATTTTGGCGATGTTCTCGGAAATTCGTTCTACGATAATATCACCGATGTCGTCGAGCTCAAAGTTGCTCATGTCCTTGATGGAGTTTTCGGAGGCCTCGCTCGAACTCTCATTTCACTCTTCAGCAAGCTCATCGGTGCCTTCATCTTCACACTCAGAGTGCCCTCGACTTCAATCCGATCACTGGCATTCTTCTCACAACCGAGAAGCTTACCTATATCTTTGAGGGAAATCAACATTCTGGTCAGTTCTTTTTTTGTGACGAAATCATTTGTTGCAGAGAATAAAGATTCAAATGGTGCTGATATGGTTAACCTCAATTTGTGTTGCAGTGTCTTCGACTGTCAAAAGCCCCCATGGGAATTACGGATTCGTGAAGTTCGTAATCCGTAATTACGAAATGAATGGCAGTCGAAATCGCAACAAGTGTTTCAAAAATCCTCGTAAATAGCCATTTACGCTATGATACTTACGAGGGCCCACGAATATATCCAGTTTTGCTTTTCACTGCGAGTATTTGAATTGCTTGTCATGAAGATGAAGTCACACACTTCAAATTTTTGGTGCAAATCGGGTAACTCTACGCTGGATCCAGCATTTGGCCATGGTGCTTCTTTTCTGAGCTGAAAAACATTAAGCTATTGCTCAACCCGCCATTCGTTGTCGAAGGAATAACTAAGGTCTTCGTTAACTTCAAAGCGATCAAGAGACTTCATTCGTTTCTTGCCGCCTAAGCACGAAGCTCAAGGTTGTCAATCTGTATATAATAAGTCCAGCACCGATTCGATAAACATAAGACACTTCTCCTGCCTCTTAAATATTCTTGCTTTGTCAATCTCTCAAGCAACATTTGTTCCCCTCTCTTTTTTCTCGTAAATTCACACCAAGCTACAACTCCTCCACAGACAAATCCTTCTTTATTCTGAACGGTTTTCCCCGCCACTCAATCTCGTGCCCCACCATGGCCGCGACCCAGATAGGCAAGGCGAGCACCTCGCGCATACACCACACTTTAAGCCACAGCATAAACGGTCTCGAAGTAAGCCCATTACCGTAAAGCCACAGGGGGGCACTCGACGTCGAAGCGAGATGATGTGCCCATACGCGAGATTGCGTGTAGTCGCATGCAAGCCAGCATGCCATGTGGACGACAAAAAAGCGGACACTAAAACTCACGTTGAAAAGTAGCCTAGATAAAGCAAACGTGCCGATAACTCCACAAACAAGCAGTTCTGTTGTAGGCTCAACCAATGTTGCGGCAAGCACCATGTACTTTCTGACCCGAAGCCAGCGCACGCGACGGTTGCAATATTCACCCAAAGAGTTTGCCCGATTTTGCAGCTTCAAAGGTTGCACTACACAGTCGCCAGTCAAGGCCGTACGGCCCATGCAATGCTCCCATAGAGCGATGCCAATCATGTTGTCCTCCCCGATGTATTTTGCGAAAAACTCCATCGCGTGGCCAGGACCTTGTTCAGATATACGGAGCGCATCCTGAACCACCTGGGGGTCACGGAAGAACGGCAGTTTTAAGAGGGGAATCTGCGACACCGCATAGTCGAGATCGGACTTTCGATAAAGATTGGATTTTCCGTTAACACACGGCGCAATCGCCAAATTGTTGAGACTCACGTAGAACTTCAGGTGCGAAGTGAACAAAAACATCTCATCAAGCAAGCTGCCAACACCACTCTGCGTCAGGTCAAGCGCCAAAGCAAGCGGCACGTGATGCACTAATTTGACTCTGCGCGCAGTGTTCCCAAGGTACACCCCGCAATTCGTGTTGTTCATCATGGCACCCACCGAGTTGGCCAACACGTCACGTGACGCCCACACGTTCAGGTCCATGATCCACAAGAGGTCGTGCCTGGCGGCTAGGTACCCCTTGACCAAATTGTTTACTTTGGGGTTGGGCCCGAAATGGTCAGTTCCAGGCTCCAGAATCAACACTTGCGCGTCAATGTGCGGGTGCTTTTTGATCAACGAATGTAGCACCGGAACCGCCGGATCGTACAGATCTGCCACGCAGAAGATAATTTGCACTTTGCTCGGCGGGTAATTCTGTAGAAACGACAGTTCAAGGCATGATATGAGTTCCGGATCGACCCCTTTGATGGGTCTTATAATAGACACAGGCTCGGAATCTGCGAATCTCGCATCCTCGCTATTACCATCTTCGTGAGTGACTCCCAGAGGCGCGCTTTCAGGTCTGATTGGAGGTAGGAGCGGTTCTGGAGGATACGCAAATTTGGTGTATATGCTGTAAAATCCGCTCAATGCGGCCGTTAGCATAACACCATACCATAGAAGGCAGATATAGGCAAGCACTGGAGTGAACATGGCAAATGGAAAGTATGAGTGTTGTTTCAGGGATCTTTCACCCAATGTATCAGCAAGCGTCAGAATTATCGAGTTGATTTGCGCTATATTTTTTCCGCCAGTGGTCGCTTTATCTAGTTTTACCTTGTAAATGGCATTGAAGAGGCTCGGATCTCACACTGAAAGTGCTGTCAAACTAACGCGAATGGCCCACACAGCTTTTTTCAGATCTGAGCCTAGTGCGTGTGACTTGACCTCTGCGCAGTCCCACCGCTTATGACCAGTGAGTCGCTTCGTAAAATCATCGTAAATTCCGTCAAAGTTAACGATTTTTCGTTATCGTAATTATGATAACGGCAGGCCCTTCGTAAGTAATAAAACCATAAAATTTCACGATGCACTTACGTTTTCCGGCATATAGGTGTGCACAATGTCCATCAGGCTGGCTCTGATTGGGTGGTATCATAAAAATCAAAGGAACTAAGCACATGAACTTTTGCAAAAACCAAGTCATATTGATCAAGTGCAAACGAAAGCATCCAACAGTAGCTTCGCTCCCGCCCGTCTTCTTTTGTATTCCTGAAATATTCAACAATTTGAGAATCTTCTGAAACCCCTTCAAGTCTGGAAGTTAGTACGCCTCCTGATTCCCTACCTTCTCCACATTCTTCCACTTATGCATCAGCCGTGTTTAGATTTGATTACTTCATAGTGAGATCAACCTGTTCAAATCATAAAGGTGAAACACGTGTAAAGTCGAAAGGCCAAAAGTGCATAGTGTCTTACACGCATTCCAGACATACAAAAACTTCCAGCACATCATTCCCGAATTTAGCAAAACGTACGTTGATTTCTCAGAGTGAGCAAGCTCGTGAAGACATAAAAGATGACAAATCAATTGCCATGATTTCATTCTTGCTACTGACCTTGTTGATGGGCTAAAACTTTTGGGCCAACATACAGCCGACTTTTACCCCATGGAGGACAAAAACTGTCAAACTTCCCCAGGAGAGATCAAGCGAAGAGAGAAAAAACCTGTGATCTAGGATTTTTCAAGCCTTATACACACGATTGTGATCAATCACCTATCATTAAACTTTTGTGACAATCGAGTCACCGAATCCTGTGTGAAATTACTCATGCTCAACATAGCTGTAAATGTAACAGCTTCAAGCCAGAAGATCAAGGGAGCGGCAGTCACCGTGTCCTTTTCTAAATGATTTCCCGGTACTTGTTTTGTAAGACACAGCCGTTGATCTCGGATTGAGCGGGCCTTCGAAATGTGCAAGTTGGAGTCGTAGGAATGGATCCCAAACGAGTTGAAGGGGAACGTGTCCATGCTCGTCGCGTCGAATGAGACCTCATCGAGGACTTTGCACGAGGTGTATATCTGTTCGTCCAACGTCATGTAATACTTTTCTTCGTGAACTTTGTTGTCGTCGACCGAGTGGGCCGCTGAGTGGTACTCTGTAGATCAAGGGGAGATGGAAAGGCGGTTATTTTGCGCACTCTTGGCCGATTTTCCCGCTTGTTTTGTGCCCGTATGCAAGTAATAATGTAAATTTTAAGCTTTTCAAGCACATCAACCTGCGTGGGATCATTCTGAGCATCGATCTTAAAAAGTCTACATCGAAATTTCCTTTTCTGTCGTGAATTATGCGCTCCGCATATCGCGCCACGCTTATGTTTCCTCCAAGCTGGTGCCAAAATTAAGCCAGATCGGATGCTATCAACATCCGATAATCAAAATTCAAACAACGCGGCCCCCTCAATCCAGCCCCAGAAACACTTCTAAGTTGAAAGAATGACCAAACAACCACAAAATTGCTGAAAATCGCCGGGGTGCAAACTGCCCACCTTCGCTGGTGTACGGGCCTGCAATCTCCGGTAAGTCCCATGGCTGCAACCGGTTGCAAATCTCAGCGCATCTCTATTGAGCCTAACTGTTCATAAACTCGCGTCAATCTTACCAGATTCTTTACAATGTCTGATTGAATGGTGATCCTGTCACTAAATCCTGAAATACCACGAAATGGACTTAGAAATGTTATATCACGTTCGCTGATCACAAAGACGCTTGAGGAAATGTACTATACAGAAGTCGATGCCTTGAGAAAGGAGCTTCTTATGAATGAGAGTCAGTTCGCCCTTACACTTGATAAGTGGAAAGCTCGTAATCAAAACAAGTTTTTGGGGATCACATTTAACCCACTCGATAATTTCTTTGAACTCAAGAATTATGTGGTTGGATTTGAGTTGCTCAAAGTGAAACCCCTAACAGGAGGAGCGTTTGTCCAGGACGTTATCGAAAATTTTGCTTTGTGAAACCGTACTTTATCTATTACAAAAAAAATTTCAGCAGTGTTGAGCGTTAACTTTACTAATCCAAAAATAAGAACGTCAAATTCGTTGGAAATATACGTTGCGCCGGTATTGAAGTTATCTAAAAATGTTACTTTGTATCTCACGTTTTCCAGGGAGCAGGATTCGAGAGCGTTTGTTGGGGCATCTTGAAATTTGATGAATAATCTCCCTTCTTGAACTTTTCAAATTGAATAAAGTCACTACCCCATCTCATTCGAAGGCTTGTAAAAGGCGTTCGCAATAATATATTTCTTCGGACAACGTTTGAACACCAGGCCGAGATACGGAGATTGCAAGACAAAAACCAAAAAGGTCCCGAAACTTTGATATTAGATAATGAAACTCGCTGGCTTTCGACATTCAAACTAATTTTGTGGGGTTCTTCATTTCAAGAATGAAATCAACCATGTATTGGCACAGGTTGGGCGCCTCGGTAAGAAAGACCGAGAACATTTAGGTCTCGAACTCTAATGGGAATACTTAAAGAATTTGCACCGCATTTCAAACTCTTTACGACCCCAACCCTTAATCTACTAGCTAGCAAAGAACCATCAGCTTGACCATCCCTTATGTTAATGATCTTCTCTAGAACCATAGAGATTAAACACACACTCAAATCCATTTCTTGCTCGAGGACTCGAGGCTTCTTACACAAGGCTTTATGAATACGTTTCATTTATAAAAAAAGATCTTGGGGTCATGAAGATCATTTCTCTCGTGGCCGTACTTGATCCCAGATTCAAGCTCAAGTTTCTCGACGAAGGTAATTATCAGGAGATGTCACTTCGGAGATTGAACATTAATTGCAGATCGTTCATTTACGCCACTTTGGAAGAGAATCTGAATCAAGTCATCGCTAAGTGTGATAGCTCCGGCTGTTTTTACAGGCGAACGACGACGAGTATGACGAACTTACGTCTTATCTAAAGGCAGAGTCAAACAACTCAATCACTTTCATCACGCTCGACGAAAAGATTCTTCTGTTCTGTTCAAGATGGCCAAAGACTTTCTACCAATTCCAGCAATTTCTGCCCTTCTTAAGAATTATTTTCGCAAATGGGCGATGTGGTTGCAAGGAAAAGAAATAAATTGCTGGCGCGTAGAACAACGATGTTGGTGTTTCTCAGGTATCAGGCTCAATCTATGGGCTTTAGGAAAATTCTAGGAAAGATCGAAGCCACGGATGAAGTTCGGGGTATGACCTGGGGGATGACCTGGATGAAGAGCTCTTTTAGGCGAAAGGAACAGATGATCATATCAGAGTTCAATGTTAGAAAAGTATTTAGAATAAACAAACTTCGTGTACAAAGCATGGGTATCATGACATAAGAGAGATACCCAGAGAGGCTTAGGTGCTTCAATTTGTAGTCCATGTAGAAAATTGTGAGAAAGACGGACACCTTCAAAACATAAATATGTATTGTTAATCCTTACGATTTTGTCGTACATGATAAAATATCGTAAATTTTACAATGTTTACGATCGTGATGAGTCTATCTTTGCGATGTTTACGAACGTGATGAGTCTGACATCGACGACGCAACACTGCTCACGACCTGGTCATATCGAGACCATGATCTCCAAGTATCATTGGTGCAAGACTATTTGGTCATTGATATCAATCTTTAAGGAAATTCCTGATTTTTAATAAATGGGACATATTGTTCATCAAAGCATCAATATCTTCTAGCAGAGCACAAGACGTTAAAATGACTCGAAAGAATAGTGTGAGAGCTTGAACCTATCACTGGTGATAGTCCCATCAAAGAGTCTACGGCCAAAAAAAACGCTTTTGCTTTAAACTCACATCTTCATGACTCAGATGAATCGTGTAGCAAAGCAGCTGCTAAGTGCAACAACGAGGATATCTTAGTGAGTTTCCTCGAATCCTCGGCGCTAAAAGAAACTAAAAATTCTTTCCAATTTGCAAAACGAACAAAATCATTGATTTAAGTAATAGAAGAAATCTGTAATCAATGTGATGTGCCAGTTCATCTCCGATTGCACGATCTTTCGGCTGGTCCCGTGACTCAAATAATCCAGCGTCTGCCTTTTGCGGACTGGTGCGGGGTTCTAAAGGAGACTAGAGCAGAATTTCTGTCAGAAAGAGAACATGAAGGTCTTTTCTTTCTCATAGAACAGTGTTTCGTGATTACTTATGATTTCTCACAGTTGGGTCAAAAAAAGCCTTGGAAGAAATATGTTGTAGAATTCTACCTTTTGGTAGTCACTCGCACTTTCTCAGCTCACTTTCACATCCGCCGGATCAATCTACATTTGCATTCACGAAACCTCATTGATACAATTGATTTTTTTTGAAAACAAAAGACATGTCGCGTATGTTATACCGTACAGGTCTGGAGGAAGGGTCGGGTCCGACATTAGCTCTCCTGTCTTCGGGAAAAGAATATCAGAATCACCCAAAGTCATCTACTTATCCTTGTTTGATTTGCGAAAAGCCGAGGGTGAGCGAGGTGTCGGCTCAAAAACTATTGCTTAAATGCACTCCCATGTGTTCACCTCATATCAGTCATGTGATAGACAATCGCATACCAAGTTCAAAAGATTCCGAGACAAATCTCCGTTTTCCTTCAAATCTTCAATCCACTCACTACGGCTCTTCCCAAACTGGCCAGAGCTTGTCTTCACCGCAACTCGGATATTAAGCATCATTGAATAAGATCATAACATCCTGCATATTGTTACACGTTCATACCCCGGCCCGCTAGCCTCGGTCCCCACACTTGGCGCGCAGCCATACTCAATATTTAATGGAGCAGTTTCCCGGATTGATCGCGTCTGGGAATGGGCGGTAAAGTCTGAACACTGAAAAACTCGGATTATTTTAGCGCTCTTGACTTTTTCTGACTTCTTAGTGATTGACCGTTTCAAGACTTCACCGATATTCTGGATCTAGACCAATTGTGTCCTGTTGAACCCCCTTTTTTAAACTTTTCGAAAGACTTGGTGAAGCTCAAATGCTCAAAACTGCAGCCAGAATGACCAGAAAGCTCTCCTCCTCGGCAGTTAAAGGCGACTTGTTTAAGCACCAGGGAGCGCTTCCCCACTTGCCGGTGCCGTCACTCTCCGAATCCTGCACAAAGTACCTCACCTCCGTCGAGCCCTATCTCACACGTGACCAATTCAAACTGACCCAGGCGATTGTGAGTGAGTTTGCACGTCCCGGTGGCCGTGGAGAGGTTTTGCAGCTGCGTCTTGAGCAGTTTGCTAGCGGCAAAGAAAACTGGTTGGCAGAGTTCTGGGATGACTACGCGTACATGTCGTACCGTGACCCCGTGGTGCCCTATGTTTCGTATTTCTTCAGTCACAAGGACTTGAACAACGCAGTTGGAAAGAATCAGTTGTACAAGGCCAGTTTGATTGCATACTACACCACACAGTTTTTGGGCAAGGTCGAGAACGAGACGTTGGACCCCGAAATCATAAAGGGGAATCCATACTGCATGAACGCGTTCAAGTATATGTTCAACAACTCTCGTGTGCCTGCCCCCGGCAGCGACATCACGAAATTGTACAATAGTGCTGAGCACCGTTACTTTGTCGTGGCGTTGAACAACAACTTCTACAAGGTGCACCACCACGGTCCTGACGGGCAGCCATTGTCGAAAGCTGACATTTACAAGCAATTGCTCTATTTAATCACGGTCGTCAACCCACGTGTGCCTCGCGGTGAGGGTGTTGGTGTACTCACATCTCTCAATAGAGACGAATATTTGAAAACGTACGAGGAGCTAACCAAGTCCCCCGTGAACGTCGCGTCTTTCGAGGCCATATTTGCGTCTTCGTTCATCATTTGCTTGGACGACAACTCGCCCGTTACCATTGAGGAGAAGTCGCAAAACTGCTGGCATGGTGATGGAGAGAACCGTTTCTTCGATAAGCCTTTGGAGTTCTTTGTGTCGAAGAATGGAAACTCCGGCTTTTTGGGTGAGCACTCGCGCATGGACGCCACCCCTACGGTACAGTTGAACAACACCGTTTTGCAGCAGATCAATTCGGAAAACCCTGAGCTGTTTATCACCGAAATTTCTACTCTGAGCCTCGCTGCAGCAGACGCCGTGTCGGAGTTGCCCGCTGTGTTGCCATTTGACCTCCTGGCGCAGGCAAAGCAAGATATTGTCGTGGCAAAACAAAAGTTTACCCAGACAATTGGAGCACTCGACCAGGAAATTTTCCAGTACTACGGTTACGGGAAGAACTTGATCAAGCAGTTCAAGGTGTCCCCAGACGCCTATGTGCAGATGTTGATGCAATTGGCTTACTACAAGTTGACCGGTAAAGTGAGACCCACATATGAGTCTGCTGCCACAAGGAAGTACTTGAAGGGTCGGACGGAAACGGGTAGGGTTGTGTCGAACGAGTCGAAGAAATTCGTCGAGACCTTCACTGATTTGAAAGCCTCTGACGAGGAGAAAGTCGCTGCCTTTAACACGGCATGTAAGCAGCATATCAAGTACTTGGGTGAGGCCGCTGACGGGCGTGGTGTTGATCGCCATTTGCTTGGCTTACTGCGCATGTTGCAAGCTGGTGAGGACGTACCAGAAATCTTCAAAGATCCTGTATTCAAGTACTCCTCGTCATGGTACATTTCGTCGTCGCAAGTACCTTCCGAGTACTTCCAGAGTTGGGGCTGGTCGCAGGTGATCGACGAAGGTTTCGGATTGGCGTACTTGGTGAACGCTGAGTGGTTGCACGTGCACATATCCAGTAAAAAAGGGTTTGGATTGAACCTGGCTCACTTGAAGCAATACTTGGTGGAGTCCGCGAACGAAATGAAACAGGTGTTGTCTACGCAGCTTGCGCCAAAGGCTAAGCTCTAGGTGCATCGGGTGTATCAAGTGCTTTGCAGAAGAGGACATTGATCTAAGAAGATGGAGTCTACTGATGACTTCATTAGACTCGATGTGGAGAACATTGGGGTGGAGAAAGTCCTGAGGCTCAGTTTACGAGATTTGTTTTGCTGTCATCTAGAAAATCTCGAACTAGTATTAGGCTTATATTCTAGTACAGAATCATTGCTATCATGACGTTGATCTAGGTAAACCTGTTTCTTCTGCTGTCGCTTTCGAGTCGTGCCTAGGCCAATGTTTCAAACGTGCGATGGCTCGCTCCTCGTGGTGCACGGGTCTGCCACAGGTGCAGCCTCACTTACCCCATACTCTTGACAAGCATGATAAATTGTTTTGATGGACCATTATTTCTCGCCAGGCTCTTTCTGATCTGCCTAAATTTTGGTTCTTAGCTCAGGCTTTGCAATCGCTTCCTACTGTCACATAATATTCGATCATCTCATTTCTCCACGGCCAACTTCTTTTTGCCTTTTTTCAGCATAAGAAGTATCTGCCATACGTTTTGCCGCCATCAATTCAGCACCGATTCGTCCGATGTCTGGCTCGCTAAGTTATCTAATAGTGTACAATGCACATAGTGGCGAGTTCACGAAAATTCCGAAGCCTGTGCGGTTTCTATCGTTGCAAAAACTCAAAATACACATTCAGGAGAGTTTTACCGACAATATAATCGGGTCACTTGACGACATTTTCTTGCTAACTCCGTTTGGAATCAAACTCGACTACTCTATGATCAACGAAATGACAGAATTGTACTTTTATGACCGGCGGCTATTTCGTGAGTCGGGGGATAAAGCACTTATCATGCGCTACTTGCAAAAGACTGAGTCGATGGACCTAGATCATCTTGAACCGCAGAAATTCCGAGGTTTCAAAAAGCCAGGGTTTAATAAATCTGCCCCGGGCTCATTTTATAGTGTAAAAGACCTTCTGACGGCGCTTCAACTGTACGAAAAATGGGCCAATTCTTTATCTACGAATTTCCGCCAGATCAGCGAAAAGATCGACCCACTAATACGGCAAATCAATGTCATTTTCAAGGCCCTCAACATTATTTTTTCATTTGCGTCCAATTTCGTGGAATCCGCTGAAAAAACCTTTAAGTCACAGTTTAATCATGTGAAATTACTCGCGATGAAGTCATTGAGTAGCCTGTGGAAAGGGCATTTCGACACATTGAAGAGTTTTCCATTAATTCAACTCAAAACTGGAATTAGCATACATTTAGGAAAATTTTTGGACGAAAAAGAGTTGAGGGAAGCAGCAATTTTTGTGTCAAAACACTTACCACGAGTCGTACTGCAGTTCAATGACTTGACATCTACCATGAACCAGGTCAATGGCGATAAGCTTAAAGTCGACAAGTTTATTGAGGCTCACCGTAAAGATTCAATGAAAACTTTTGAGGATTTTGAAGCCAAACGATTGCTGTTAACAGAAGAATTTGAATCTCTCTTGTCGGATCTATCCCAGGGCATGGAGGCTTTGAGGTCTGCATCTTCAGATGACCTCAAAAAGTACTACAGCAAGCACCTTGCAGCTAGTGGCCAGCTATATGCTAAGGCGCTAGCCATGTACCAGTATCTACGTTCATTTTATAACTTCAGGGAACAACTAGCATTGGAGTGCCCTGAAGTGTTCGAAAATATCGCTGTACAACAAATGAAGTGTGTTGAGGTGAAGGCCGTGTGCAAGCGTTTATTGGCTGAAGACGCTGAAAATTCCAAAAACGCTCAATCTGATATTTCCGATTCGCAAGTATTCGCCAAGATCAAGCAGAGCGAAGACTTGTTATCGACCATAATTGATCTTCCCCTTTTGTTCGGCTTCGTGCTCATCGAGAAGAGACGTCAGTATGAGTGGCACGACTTCTACTCGAAAGGAGTTGTAAGCAACATGTCGGAACAGCTCACAGTTATTATCGAACACGAGCAAATATTTCAGAAATTGTGGATCAAGAAATTTGGCAGGCTCATCAAGCTCATATCACCGGAAACAGAACTTGATGTACACGTGCCCGCAGTCGATGTGACTCTCGTAAATTCAGGGATGTCTCTAGCAGAGAACTCGGTATTAAACTGGCTCAAAAATGCTCCCATCGAAAGAGAAGATATTCTGAGATACATCGAATTAATAAAAAGTCACAGTTTTGTGAACAGTGACCGCTTTTTTGGTTTATTGGATCGGAATTTCAAGGACTTAGTCGCTTCAACTGAGAAACTCAAGAAAATCACGAAAGCGGTTGCGTCTTTGGGCTCCAGCTCGATGCTGGATTCGGGATCGAATTTGGATTCACAGGCTTCACCCAAAGAGAGTGGAAATGGCGTTGACGGAGACGCAGACTTGAATATCATAAAGGGTCTAAAATCTCGAATCAGCAAACTTGAGGATCTTCTACATCAGCAGCAATTCAAGAACTTGACAGGATGGCCCGTTGTAAAAAATGAGTTTTCTAAGCCGCAGGATACAAAGGTGAGCATGCTATTGAAAACCCCACCAAATCCAGCAAAAAGCCCAATCAATCTTTTGCCAAAGGCTGCTTTGCTGAGGAGGCTGTCGCTGGATCTCGATGGTAGTTTGTCTTCTCGAAAGGTTCTTGATGCCTCGACTACCATCGATAAACATTTGGACAATATTCGCCTTCGCAAAGAGATTGGTGAGTTGCAAGTGGCGAACGCCCAGCTTCTGAGCGAGAATGAATCTCTTTTGGGAAATATCGAGGATTATAAGAGAATACGAGAAGACGAATTGTTGGAAAGTGATACGACGATCTCGGAGCTCAGTAGGAAAATCCAAGACATAGAGGAGGAGCTGAGGGAAGTGGCACATGGATATGAAGTTCAACTTTCTGTGCTCAAGGCAGGCCACAGATCAGAGACGCAGGATTTCAAAACCCGTGATGCCAAAAGAAAAGAGGAGATTCTGGAATATGTTGCCAAAATCGAAAAACTCGAATCCGAAAACGCTCTGTTGCGGGAAAGCCGCAAAAGTGAGTTTGCTCAAAATACAAGAGATGCCGACTTATTGCGTGACGAAGTTGCCGCCTTGATGGCGAAACTCAGCGACTTGCAGGTCATGAACGCAGAGCTTCTTTCGAACATGCAGGCTAAAGAATCGGATTTCAACGCCGAGCGGAGTGGGTTTGAGAAGAAAATCAAGAATTTGACGCACAAGCTCGAGGAGAAAACTGAGGATTTTGAAGATTTGATGGAGGTCACACAGAGCAAGCTGCGTAATACCGAGGACCTTCTCAGTGCCACAAACAAGGCTCTTCGCGGCATGCTCCATGGTATGAGCCAGCTTTTAGGGTGCAACATCAAACACTTTAGGGAATTTTGTGTGATTCTCGAGTCGATGGGTCTTTTATTGGTTCGTGAATTTAACGATGAAACTAACGTTTTCGAGTTTCGGATCCGCAGAGTCAAGGGGCTCCGTTCGAAGAGAGATGCAGAGGATACCCGTCCGGTATTGGAGAGGTCCAAGTCCACAGCAGTGCAAGAAGTGACACGAAGCTTTTCGTGGGTTTCTGAATTCGAGAAACAATTGAATGAGGCAGTACGTAACCAAAACTTCGACGAGACTATTGCCTCAAACGAGGAAGGCGATGCCCTTGAAGCTGAATTAAGACTCCTCATCCAGAAATGTGAGGATTATGTTGTGGAAAACGGTGCTGTGTCATCAAAGCTCTCGGAATTTATCAAAATGACAGCTTTCGAAGAAAACGTCCAGCTTCAGGCTCGGAGCGACAGTCATGATACATTTAAAGACCAGTTCTTCAGCAATGGAATCATAAAGAGGTTTAATGATGTGGAAGGGTTCGCAAAGAAGTTGACGAAAGAAAACAAAGCCAAAGCAGCCGAACTCTCAAAGTGTTTGCGGCATTCAAATGGCAAAGTTTCGGTTAGCAACTTCCAGCCCGGTGATTTAGTCCTATTTTTGCCTACACGCATAGAGCGGGCCAATGGCGAATCGATGGAGCCAGAGTCGACAATAACTCCTTGGACAGCTTTCAATATCGATGCTCCGCACTTCTTTCTCGATCTTAGCTCGAAATCGCGTTCCGTTTCGGGCGAGGAGTGGGTAGTGAGCCGGATATCCAAAATGAGCGAGCACGTGGTCACAGAGGCGAATGCTCAAGATCCGGAAAGAAATCCGTTTGCTTTGAGTGTGGGTGTCACGTGGCACTTGGTCGAGGCAGAGTAGGAGTGTTGAATTCAGGGTTATTATTGAGAGTGATTGTATTTGTTAGTAGTATGTGGGCAGTGCCCTGAAAAAAAGAGCGGAAACCACTTAGCAAATCTTAACACATTTGTTGTTCGTGGATGGTGATCATTAATTGGCTATCAAGTGGTAGTGGAGTAAATGGATCAGGAATATAATAGCAAGAGATAAGACAGGAGACCATGTTTCAAATTTTGATATATCGCATGTCCAATATAGCTTGTTCCTCTTGAAGGCCGTACTTCCGAATTATACACAAGCAAAGAGTGAAAACAGTGAAGAGAGATTCTAGTAGTCTCTTTGCGTTGAGCCATGTCAGTTCACGCAAACCGCCGAAGTGCTCATTTGTATGAGATTGGTCAACACACAGATTCGAAGTTTATGCCAAAACCACTGGTGAACGCTTGACAAATGCTCGTCAAAACTTTTTAAAAGCGGCCCTCTTCTTGAGCAGTCATTTATATCTTGTCGAGTCTCTTAGGCTGGGTCATGAATTCATGACTTGCAACCTATAATCAGGCATCAGCATCAGCTGCTTAACTCAGATACGTCAGATAGGACAGCAGCCAGCCTCATAGACACGGTGGGTTTCTATTATGCGCAATCAGGTACCAAAACCTCACACCATTCTATGAAATACGATCGAGTTCTGAGCCTGTTTCAATGCCCTCGTGTCTATACTCACACTCAACACCAAACACCCCCGTCTTTGGCGCCAACAGCATCGCGTCGAAATGTCATCAAAGCTGTCATCAGCCTCACTTTCAGACGCTTTGTTTTCTGGATGATGTGTCTCTTCTCATACCATCTATTCCGGTACATGGTTAAATAGGTACGACACCGACTCCCCATTGTGAAGCCTTCGTATGGCCTCTGCCAAAGTAGCACTGATATCGAGTTCTTCTAATTTGGAACAGCGGGCCTTCGAGTCCCGGAGCGGAATCAGATTCGTGCATACAACACGGTCAATCTTCGATGCATTCAATCTCTCGATGGCGTTCCCCGAGAAAATCCCGTGTGTCACCACAGCCTCTACCCGACGCGCTCCATTTGCCAATAGCACGTTTGCCGCCGCACAAAGCGTGCCGCAAGTGTCGGCCATGTCGTCGACCAACACACAGGTCTTGCCCACAACATCACCTACTAATGTCATTTTCAGAACCTCGTTTGGCCGCTGTCTTTCCTTATGAAGCAAAGCGAAGGGCACGTCAAGCGTATCTGCGAGAGAGGCCGCCCTTTTGGCACCTCCAGCATCGGGAGAAACAATTACCAAGTCCTGCAGGCTCAAGTTTTCGTTGATGTACCTCAAAACGGACGGTTCAGCGTATAAATTGTCTACGGGAACGCGGAAAAAGCCTTGGAGCTGCGAGGCGTGTAGATCCAAAGTAATCACGTGGTTACATCCCGCTGTTTGGAGTAGATTGGCCACTAGCTTGGCGGTTAGAGGTGCCCTCGATTTGTCTTTTTTGTCCTGGCGAGCATAGGGGAAGTTGGGTACAACTGCAGTGATTCTACGGGCACCCCCGATGCGACAGGCATTGATCAAAAGAAGCAATTCCATCAAGAAATCGTTGATGGTGTTTTCGCCGTATCCGGTCTGGATCAAATACACGTCCTCATCCCGCACCGACTCGCCCACTGCCACCGCAGTTTCTCTGTTCAGATACTGAAAAGCACCCATTTTCGCCACGGGAAGCGCAAGCCGCGCGGCTATCATTTCCGCGAGCTCACGGTGTGAGTTCCCGGTCACGAGCTTGATCGAGTTTGGCGCCGAGTGCATAGTGGAGATGAAGGGAGATGAGAGGGAAGAAGTATTTGGATTAGAGATCGGCTGGTGTGGTCTGTGTGCAGTGCACGGGTAATCGCGGCGACGGTGTTGATAGGAGATTCTGGGTGTCTGATAAGAGGTGTGTATTCTCGAGGTGGGGGTAGTAGCTAAATCAATGGACTTGATATTGATGAATGATGATTATTTGCTGCGGAGTGTTTGGCAATTTCACATTGATGAGGAATCAAGAATAAAGTGGACGTGGAGTGAAATTGTATCTCATGTATCTTGATCTTCGTCGTGGTCGCGGCTTATGGCTACAGCCTGTATTTCTTAAAATACTTAAAGTTGAGGCCCTCTAGTGCAGTGACGATCTGGTGAGCTGCAGTTGATATCAGAAAAAAAAGAAAGTAATTTTAAAGTTCTGGGCCGCTCCTCGGAGTATTAAATTGAATTTGGTATTTTTGCAGGAGGTTTTTTGTGTTTATGATTTTGAGTCCTTGACGAATATGAGGCTCGCAACCTACTGTACATTTTAAGTTTTCCAAATTGCAAATAAATCCTTGACTCGTGTGGTGCAGCGGTCAAGGTGTAACCCTATTGCGCCTAAGACCCCGGTTCGAAACCCGGGCGACACTAAAAAAAAACTGGATGTGCGGTACACGTCTGGAAAATCAAGTGTGTGAAGGTTTTCTATATAATATATAGTTTTCGCCCACGGCTAAGGTAAGCGGCATCCTTCAATACATATCTGTTTAAAAAAAAAAAAAATATCCTGACACAAGCAAGCTTTTCATTCGAACAATCCTTCTTTCGTAAGAAGAATTTGGCTTACCTGGGGTTTCCTTTACAAGGTGTTGATTGGCACATATTTTTAGCCAACCTTTCTTTCATAACACACAAGAAGGGGTTCGTTCACCTAGATTTGGTCACGAGGGCGAGAGTGACAAACATGTATATCGCGTCCACAGTGATCTACAAGAATCTTGTTCAGTGTGTGTCGACTGCGATGTTGAGTGAATGGTTCTGGCTATTAATAGAGTCTTTCAAAATGTGGTGCAGACAGACTTTATGCCAGGCCGAACCAGGGGGGCTACGGAGCTATTGAACTTTGGACCCGGATGCAAAAATATCGAGCAGCAACTTTGCTCAATACGTTAAGGGAGCTTAAAAATTGGTTCACGAATCTTTGGAGACTAGAATTGGCTCATCATATTACCTAAATCATTATCGGAAAAAGAAGGGCGATACAAAAAACCTGGGGAAACTTTGCTGGACTTAATTCCTCTTTGATTCGTCAGGTTTCTTCTTCGAATTCTTGCAGTGGACCTTTGCTTCGAGTGGTCAGTTATACCTGGAAGCGTGGAGAAAATAAGTTTAGGGAGAAAGGGCGCCGTCAAAGATATTAGGGTAAAAGCAAGATCGCACAAGGAAGTGTTGCAACACATTAATTACAAGCTTTATCTGGGTTTGCTACCGTCTACTTTCGCCATCACAGTAAGTGAATCCCGACTGATAGCAATCGTTCCGCTCAAATCCAGCAGAAAGGACAAAGGGGGTAAGCTCTCGATGATTCGTTTGAACGCTTTTTTGAAAATTGCCCAGAGGTGTGGGATATCACTCGGTGTAAAAGTTCTGGACAGCTATATACAATGAGGAATGGATCAAGCGGAGTGGTCTCACGGCTCTTCGTCAATTCAATACAGATGTGCATGTCCCAGTGCATGACTCCAAGGAGCGGACGGACCAACAGTGCCTCTTCTGTGGATAAACGGTTAATCACCAAGTTATTCAAAGTCAGTTATACAACTCTTGTGACATTTAAAAATTGCAGTGGAATCAAATGGGCACGACCACTAAAACGCACTTGAGTAAAATGCTTGCTTTAACAAATACCACATACACCAACCTATGCAACCTCAATTGGTTCGTGAAGGTTGTACGAAGAGTTTACCTACGTAGGTTTCGGGAAGACCAAGGGGTGTGCACCTTTCCCCCTTCCTGGCGAGACAAGTGTCTCGGGCCTTAAGGCGGGCCGATGACACGGAGGTAGCCCACTGAAATAAACACTTTGGGGCAAGGAGTTCCCATGAGGAAACCACACCCAAAACTCCAGACTCTATCGGAGTTTTTTTTCTATAGAAAATATAGTTTTGCTGAGACCAGGCCCGTACAGAAGCCGAACCTCAGCACCCCTCAATGTGATGTTTTTCAAAAAAGAGCTTTTTTTGAGAGTAAATTGTATCATAGAGGGCTCCCATCTGAACCTAAAAAATCTATATACATCTTGGAAAAGGTACTGATCAATGAAAGAGCCGACTCTCCCAAGCCTTACTTTCTTCTCCTTGCCCTCCCCGCTTCTGCCGGTCTAATCAGTCCATTCTGACCTGAGTATGCTCCAAAAACTTCTTCAACTTGCATTTCAGAAGTTGTTGAAGCACAATGCCCGATTCTGCCTCCTTTCTTCTCGAACAACAAACTCGGCGAACAGCTTCCATATACCAATTGAGGTTGCGCATATTTAAGTACTCATTATTCAATGGTGCCAACATCAAATTCAATTTCATGAGCAATGTAATGCCTAACTGAATTCACCAGGATTTCGTGCATCTGTATTCGCTGTAAACATGCTCGAGCATACCTGTCAGATCCACCCTTTCAAGGCGCAAATGACATTTGAAGCCTGTAGCTGCGGTGTTTGTGTTATGAATCGGAACATTAGATCCGAAATTAAAGTGAGGGAGAGCTTTCCAATCTACGTGAGGTTTCCATTCTTATTTATGTAGTTGCTGTCAAAATTTTTCCCAGCGTTGTTTGGGACGAGCCGGTGTACAATATTAACAAAATTTGACTTGAAGCCAACGACCGGTTAGCCTTATCTTCTGTCACTTTACAGAAAATCATAAATCTTATTAGCGGCAATGGAGCGAGTCCATATATTTTTCATACAGTTGCAAGAAAGGTCATCAATACAAAAAGCCTCTCTTAAAAAAATTGAGCATGAATTGCTTGCTGTTTCTTTCCTGACGTAATTATTTGAGAGAACTTCTGACGAGGTGGTTTTGGATGGTTGTAAGAAGTGGAAGAATGCGACTTGGGAAGCTCAATATGAGCATAACATACGGACCTAGATACTGCCATGTATCATTGAGAGGCTATTGGACTTCCATTTAACTTATCAGAGGCTTGAGCTGTTCTGACTTGAGAGCATGATTGGAGGGACTTCTCGCCTATTAAGGGCACACAAGAGACTCCCAAGCGCTACCTATTTAACACAAAACCACAGTGTAGTAAACATGACATAACGGCGCTTTACGCTTGCAAACAAGCCGAAAAAAACAGAAAAGCCGAAAAAAAACACCCGTTATTCTTTTTACAAAATGACTCTTTTGTCGTGAATCAACAAAGCCATTACGGGTAAGTGAAGCGTTCGTGACATTTCATAGTGATTGTCGCGAATTCAAGCTATTCTTCCCACAAATTGGCTGCGAAAACAGTCTTGCCCGCACTAGCATATCACAAATTTCTACCATGGCAGATACTCAAAATCATCAAGCAAGGACGGCAGATCATAAATCAAAGAGAAATTAATATGCTACTCGGCCCCCTCAAAGGGAAAAAAAGAGTGCGCCCCTGACGTTGTGTCACCATAAATCCCCTCAAATTCCATCATCCCTTTCCATTAACTCTTCCTCCAAAATGCCAGTTTCAATGCCTTCTAGAATTTGTTTCAGGCTCCATAAGGATATGAGTTCAATTGAGATTCTTGGGGAGCTTTTTGGAAAAGATGAGATAAAAAGTGCACTTGCGGAACAGGTGGGGATTGAGACTGCTGCTATCAATCTATTGAGAATGAGACTGTCCCCCATTAATTACCTGAAGCAATTGAATAAGCAGAATATGATATTGAGGAATCATACAATGTTTTCTGGAGATGCCTCTGTAGAGATTGGCCCGATAAATGATCAAAGGTATATCGTGAAGATCATTTACAAGAAAAGAGCCCCGGACTCAAAGCCCCTGGCAGATTAGTGTACTTTACAGATGTTCAGGTTTTGTACATCAATATACATTCGGAAAGATATCTAGCTAAGACTGATGGTAATAGTACATTTTTCAACGGTAATACACCCAGTAGGAAAATGAAGAGGTGAGAAACCAAGAAGCTGGACTTCCTACAACTGAAAGTTATAAACTGCTGGACACAGACAGGCAGATTCAATATTGAAATAAAATCTACCAAAGTTCTGTATTTGCAATAAAACTGTAAAAATTCAGCAGATGAGGGGCATCTGGGACATCCAAAAGGCAAGTTCATGAAAGATCGAGTGCGTGAGTCAGCACAAAAAAGCAGCCAGCGATTTATCAAGACAGCAAGATTGGTCTTGGCTGCTGTTGCCGAGCTTTCAGATTTAATTGGGACTATTGTACTGATTGTTAAGCAGAACTCGTTGTCGCTAGTGTGAGAGGCCGTTGAAATATTTGAGTGAATATTCGTCATAAAAGCTATCTCATCAAACCCGTCTAGAGCCTCAAAAGTTCTAAACAATTGAAACTCTGTTCCATCATCAAACTTATCTACACATTGAATAGAGTTGAGTAGTTTGGAGGATGATGGAAGACTTCTCCCACTTGCGATGAGCTTTGGTTTTACATTATAAAAGTAGTCGTCCTGAGAGTCTAACCGAGCATCCGTATCCTTGGCGGAGCTCCCAAGATTCAGCGCTAATGGAAACCAAAAGGTGTTGGTATATCGGTCAGATCATCGTCTGAGAATCCAGTAACATCACCAGAACTGTTTCCAGAAATCTCACGTACACAAATTTCTTTCATTGTCGAGTCAGAAACTCCCTCTGAAGTTGTATGGGCTCTAGTAGTCAAAGGCTGCGTTGTGTTATGCAAGGAAGATGGCGTCGAGGGACGAGACTGAGCAGCAGCGAGAGCGTCTTTCTTTCTTAGAAAAAGCGCAGCGAGGTTAAGGTAATCTTTGTCAGACTCTTCTTCGGTCTCACCCCTGGACAAACTTGAAAGTCCTTGCCTTTGAAAACGAGAACCCAAACTATTTTTGTACTCCGTACATGTTGAGAAACAAAAGCCCAAGCGACCCTGCTAGTCTTGAATATCCACTGTGGTTTGTCTTTTGCTTGGTACTCGCATAGTTGGAGCTTAAGATCAGAGATATAGCTGTGGCTTTATTTTTGAAGCTAGCCCCAAGATTGAATCCTTTTCACTGGCAATATGGGAATGGGCTGAATCTTCTGAACCCTAGGCTCCCCGAGTGAAAATACAGTTTCTCTTTATAACCAATGGGGAATCCATATCAGTTGCAGTATTCAAATCATTGATGAAACTTAGCTCAATCTACTACAACGCACTTCAAGGTTGGCTTCTGAGCGAGAACATTAGAGCGGTCGGTTTCCTCATGTTCAGATATACGTCGTGACTTTTCAAATCGTAACATTGCCATTAGCGTGACTGGGCATGTCACCTGGATATGTCTGGTCCTTCATCACCCAATTTCCAAAATTACCCGAAAGCAGCCCCGAATGACCATATTCTTAAACATGAAGTCAGATCGGGGCGTGCGTCTACATCGGGCGGTTAAAAACTTTGTTCTGCAGCATGCAAAATCAGAAGGCCCTATTTTTACCGTGATTTTTGAAAAGTCTTTCCGAAATTTTACCGTCACTTTCCTGTACTTAATCACTGTCAATCAACGAAAAGCCTGTTGACGATTTCAATAAGAGGGCCTATTTGCTTCCCTTTTCTTCTTCGAGGCTTATTTGGGTTAGACTGCACGACGCGAAAACCGCACAAAATTTACGAGATAACACATGCACCTCAATTTTCGCTGGGGTCAGGAATGAAGTACGATATTTTTAAAAAGCTTACTCAGCAAAAGAAAGAGATCTTTATACAACTTTGAAAAGAAGCCACTCAATAGTCTCAAGCTAGGGCTTCTCATAAGGTATCTTCAATTTATCTCCTTGTCAGCCTATTCAAAGGTATCCAATGGCATACGGGATTTCTCGTAAAAGACTCAGCCGAATCCGGACGGAATGTGTGCGTGGAGGCGACGAGGCATGGACATAAAAATTGGATAATATTTACTTTCCTTTTTTTAACAGTCAATCCTCTTTTTATAAATCAGCCTGTGATTTTGTTACTTCGTAGAAATGCGTAGAAGTGGGGCGGGGAATAGAGCTTTTCGAGCTGAGTTTTGTAATCATAGAATTTGTGTCTTAAGCGACCAATCAGACTGGTACACAAAATACCTAAACATGAAAATTCTTGTCCATATGAGAAGAACTCTCGACAAGGATCCCACGAAGGATGCTAGCAATATAGGCGACTTGGGTTGGGCAGATTTCTTGTTTGACCGCTCAGGGCGCTTTTTCAAAAACCTTGCATGGACCTTTACGTCAAATGAGATATTATACACAAAAGCCTGGATCAAGGTGGTGAAACGAACGCGTTACTTCAGCCCTCTGACCAGCCACGTTTCAGCTCTGAGACCAACACCAGAACAGCTCATGGAGACAGCGATTACAATAGAAAAGAAGCCGGGCCCATTTACCATCACGCAGGAGGAGCTAACGGCTATTCGAGGGGTCATGTTCAAGCTGTTAAGCAAGTCAAAGCAGTTGAAACTTTCCCCAATTAAACAAAACAAACTCCCACAGATTTGCCCTGAAGCTAGCCGGTCGGGACGATGGAAAAAGTTCTGAAAAAAACTACACAACCATGAATGGTTGGCTAGGAATGATTTCACAGCCCTCCACTTGTTCAATTTCGGCTCATATGTGCCACTAAATTTCACAAGTACGGCTGAAATACCGCAGTTCCGCCGCCACTTATGCCTCTTGAGTGTCGAGCCAGTCCATTAGTTGAGACACCTTTACAACGAGTGTGGGATCACCAACTACTGGTGGCACGAAATTGGATTCACAAAACCAATGCATTTACGAGAGATGCTAGCTCCACAAGACGCCCCGCATGAAAATTTGAAAAGCCTCAACTGGTTTGTTAAAGTCATTAAGCGGGTCTATTCGGTTCGGTGCAGGGAAGAAAAGGTCTTGTTCCCTTACTGGATAGACTATTATCTCAAGCACTCCATCGGACTAATCCGATGGGTCGATGACATTTGAACATCTAAGGTAAAATAAATGAGAAGTTGATCATATTTTGGGCGGGGGGTTTTGGCAGATTAAATTCTGAGTGAAATTTCCGAGTGAGTATACACACCTGAAATATGGTTACGACATATTATGGTTTTTTCTATAGCGATATAGTTTTTTTGTCGGCGGACTTAGTCCAATGATTTTTTTCCGTAATATGATGTTTCTTTTTTTAAAAAAATAAAAGGTGGGAGCTCAGTCATGTATCGTACACTGGTGATTTATTTATATAGGTCTTCTACAACACAAAATAATCAACGAACTACAATTAGTCTGGGGTACCAAGAAAAAACGAAAGCAGATCAATACCGCAAACGGGCTTGCCTCGTTCCTTCGGGAAATCGATCTCTGAAGCAGAGGCTCAATGACATCCAGAAGTGTACGATACGCTAAACCAACTCACTATGACTGTTATTTATATTTGCCCCTGACTCTGCGGCGCAAGAAGATTTCGAGCAATCGAAGAACGTATTTTTCTCAAGTTACAATGTTCTTTTGATTCGAGTCGTCGCATGATTCAAGGTGGTCTAGAATTTGCTCCATGTGAGAATTCCCAACACGACTTGGCACTTTTTTTTCCAACATTTCAAATCACCCCTGCCATTTTCGCTCTCCTCCATCGGATATAAAACGTCTCACCGTGTGAGGGTTAAACATTTCGATGAAAATGAACGCAGCAAGTACTTGTATGTCATATCAGAACTCACAAATCATTATTAAATAACGTTCTCAACCATCAAATCAAATAGGTTACCGCTAGTTCGAACCAGAAAAATCAGTGAGGTGAGCGCAGTTGTGAAATTCCAAGGCTGATCGAAGGAAAATACTCGAAACCTCTCCTTGTACCTACATTGCTTAAAACATTACAATACCCATTGTAGCCATGGGTGATTCCAAACACGGGCATGCCGTGCCTATATGCGTATCCCTTCGACGGATAATTAACAATGCTCAAATGCAGAAGTGAAAGCGGAAATGCAAGTAAAGCGGCCTCGTGGCCGCGGTCTTTCTCAGACTAACGCGGCCACCCGTCCTGCCCACTTTACACTAACATCTCCTAAACATCAGTGACACAGCCCTTCGACGCGTCGGTCACCAACTTGTAAAACTTGAAAAGCGTACCACGTTTGTACCGTGGTTCGGGGGCCACCCAGCGCAGCCTGCGCTCGGCCATCTCCGCGTCCGAAACAAGCAAATCAATCTTGTTGTTTTCCGTGTCGATGATGATCTCGTCGCCATCGTTGACCAACGCAATCGGACCCCCGACAGCGGCCTCGGGGACCACGTGACCGATCAAGAACCCGTGCGATCCGCCCGAAAACCGCCCGTCGGTGATCATCGCTACGTCTTTACCCAAGCCGTAGCCCATCAAGGCGGAGGAGGGTTTGAGCATTTCCGGCATACCGGGCCCACCCTTAGGGCCCTCGTAACGGATCACCGCCACTGTTTTCTCTCCTTTTTTGATCTCGCCCGCCTCCAAGGCGGTGATGAACGCGTCCTCGCGGTCAAAGACCCGGGCCTTGCCCTTGAAGTAGGTTCCCTCCTTGCCGGTGATTTTGGCCACGCATGACCCTGGGGCCAACGAGCCCTTGAGGATCTGCAAGTGTCCGGTCTTCTTCAAGGGGTTCAGAAGCGGGCGCACAATGTCTTGTCCGGCGGGTAAACCGGGAAGTTTGTCCAAATTTTCCTTGATGGTCTTACCCGTGACCGACATCTGGGACCCGTCCAACAAGCCCTCGGCCATCAACATCTTCATCACCGCAGGGGTGCCCCCCACATACTGCAAATCGGCCATGACGTATTTGCCCGAAGGCTTGAAGTCCGCAAGCAACGGCGTGGTGTCAGAGATCCTCTGGAAATCGTCCACGGTGATCTCGATTCCGACGGAGGAGGCTATGGCGATGATATGCAACACCGCGTTGGTGGATCCGCCTGTGGCAATGATGTACGTCATGGCGTTCTCGAACGCGGTCTTGGTCATGATGTCACGTGGCTTCAAGTTCATCTGCAACAAGTTCTTGACCGCCTCACCTACGGAAGCACACTCGGCGGCTTTTTCGGCAGAAACCGCAGGCGCCGACGACGAGTATGGAAGCGTCATACCCATGACCTCCAGGGCCAGTGCCATGGTATTGGCAGTGTACATACCGCCACACGCACCCGGGCCGGGACACGCGTGTTTAATGACATCGAGCCGCTGCTCGTTGGTAATTTGTTTCAGCAAATACTGACCGTACAGTTGGAAAGCATTAATGAGATCGATCTTTTCGGGGATCTCCTTCAGGGTCCCACACAGCGGCAGACCCGGCAAGATCGTGCCCCCGTACACCATGAGAGATGGGCGGTTGTGGCGGCCCATCGCCATGAGCACTCCCGGCATGTTCTTGTCACACGACGGGATGGCCACACTGCCGTCGTACATCTGGGCCATGATCATCGTCTCGAAGGAGTCGGCAATGATCTCACGTGATTGCAACGAGTACTTCATGCCCTCGGTTCCGTTGGTGATTCCGTCCGAGACCCCGATCGAGTTGAACTGCATCGCCTTGAGGCCTGCTTTGTTCACTGATTCGGTACATTTATCGTTCAATTCCATGAGGTGCATGTTACACGGGTTTCCGGTCCACCACACAGACCCGACCCCGACCTGCGCTTTGGACATGTCCTCCGGCGTGAACCCGGTCGCGTAGAGCATGGCCTGCGAAGCTCCTTGCGACATATCATCTGTGACGATAGAGGAATACGTATTCAATTTTTTTTGCAACTTTGCAGCTGCCTGCGAGAACCCACGGGCATGTGCCAATCGATACGCCGCCATCGTAAGCGCTTCTTTTTTTGTTTTGATCTATGTGAAAAGAAGTGTTTCTGAGCGAGCACTCACTATGTGAATGGTTCTGAGTGTTCTGATTGTTGTGCTGGCGATATAATCGATTGTTCGTTTTTTAATTCTTTTTTCTACAGGTTTTTTCGCACCTGTGACTCAACTGCCCGGTTCCGGCCCTGGCAAGCTTTACGAGATCGGCCAATTGGAGCCGCGAAATTAGTCAGG
>JAKTWD010000656.1:0-32955 GCA_030581935.1 Metschnikowia corniflorae
CATAAATTAAATGTAACTCTAATGTACTTGGCTCGCTTATGACATATTTGTAGGCGCATTATCGCTCAAAGCTTGTACAATCTGGATTCGCAATCACATCTTCGGGTAATACAAGTGTGCATATATTAGAAAGTGCGGGTTTATATGTAGAATTTGTCCCGCCTATAAACCGTCCCGGGAATGGTGTACCCACGTTACGTAAGTAAGTAGAATTTTTCGCGTAATTTATGTTTTTTTATTTTAAATATATTTTTTCCTTGACTCGTGTGGTGCAGCGGTCAAGGTGTTACCCTATTGCGCCTAGGACCCCGGTTCGAAACCCGGGCGACACTAAAAAACTGGATGTGCGGTACACATCTGGAAAATCAAGTGTGTTAAGGTTTTCTATAGCATATATAGTTTTCGCCCACGGCTAAGGTAAGCGGCATCCTTCAATACATATCTGTTTCTTTAAAAAAAAAAAAATAGTAGCATAAAAAAACATAAAAATATCCTGGAAAAATATTTTTTTAGCAAAAGCTAGTAGAAAATATATTTTTTTTCAAAAAATATTCAAGCACTTTTATACATGGCGAAACGTGCTGTTCGAAGCCTGAGAGACCTTCTAACTATTCTGGGGCTTGCGCCCTATTTACAATCCAAAGGCTCCAAGGCAGTGACTATAAGACAGCTGGGTTCATAATACCCTGTGTGGAACATATCTTAGATTTACTTGAGGGTTATAACACTCCACAGTTCAAGGAGACTCAAACCTCACTAGCTGTGGAGGTTCTGAACGCGTGTGCCAAATTACTCAAATATTACAATATTTAGTCTTGTAATATCCAACCCCTAAAAAATCTTTATATCGCGACAGTGCTTGATCCTCGTTTGGAGTTTGACATTCTCAGGGCACATTGCCTTCAATATACTGTTTCAGATGCTGTTCAAGGAGCTCTATTTGAACTTTTTCACAAGTACAAGACGGAGTACGAAAAGAGGCAGAAGCTTCCACTACACAAAAAGAAAAAACGAAAACCCAATGATGGCTCAGTTCGGTATCCAAAATCAAATATTTTCTTGAAGAGCAAGTCGATCGCAGAGGAAAACGAACTAAGGAGGTATTTAGACGAAATGATACAAGATGAGAATTGTAATGTTGCACACTACTACAGATCTCGAAGAGCTACGTTTCCCGTCATCTATGAGATGGCAAGAGACTTTTTATGTACTCCAGCGATGTCCTCGCCGTCTGAGTCACTTTTCTCCGAGGTGAAGTGAATGCTAACGGACGCAAGAAGAAGATCACTACCAGAGACAATAAAAATGTTGGCAATACTAAAGTCGAGGGGCGTTATTCCGGATCCAGACCTTAATGAAATTCATCATCAGATAGAAGAAGAAGGCCAACCCACGATTGATGAGAGTATTTCGCAAAACTATAAATTGAGGGAAACTCAGATGAAGAGCTGGACGCGAGTGATACATTCTTTCTGTATGACGGAGATGGAGAGGAGGTAGAGAATCACGGAGACTCCGAAGCTGGTGATAAGCTGGACGAAGAGCCTATCTGTATTTCGGATAACGACGAAGTTACTTTAGATTTTTTTTTTTTTTAAAGAAACATCACATTGGAGGGTGCTGTGGTTCGGCTGCTATGAATTGGACTAAAATTGCATCAAATATACGAGCCTTGTTTGGACATTCTTGCGGTTTTGATCGGTTGTGATCTTGAAATTTTTCGCTCACCTTCTTGAAAAAAATATTAGAAATACTTGCATAAAAACTACTACTACTAGAATAAATATGCATAAAAATAAAAAGATTTTAGAAAAAGATTTTTCTTAGCAAAAATATCGCGAAAAATATTAAAAATACTACTGACTAACAAGCCTGATCCGAACTACTCGCATCACTTATAGCCTGGGTCGTGTCGCAACCGCATGCTCAGCCAATCAGAGCCCGGATTTGTCATTTCGCGCGCTATGTGAAGGACCATCCGACGTGAAGTGAACTGTCCTAGCGTAGTAATATTAAAAGAATCTGATAAATCCGAAGCAGTCGAGACTTAGGCGGCGAGATCGGAGAAAGAGAAAAGAAAAGAAAACAGAATCTCCATATAGAAGAAAACTGCTGTCTCATACATCCCATAGCCAGTCTCACTCTTGATATGTTGAGAACGCAGATTAAAGGGCCGCTTACGAAAGGCCAGCGGCTGCTCTACACGTCCGTTTTGGATTCAGATATCAACATCACCCGAAACGGCAAAGTCAATGTCACTGTGGGTCCCGGCGGACGTCTGTCCAGAACCGGATATACGGCCACTGTTTTCGGGGCCAGTGGATTTTTGGGTCGCTATATTACGTCCAAATTGGCCCGCCACGGAACAAACGTGGTGGTGCCGTTTCGCGACGAGATGAAAAAGCGGTTTTTGAAAGTCACGGGCGATTTAGGCGTGGTAAATTTTGTCGAGTTCGACCCTCGTAACGTGCTTTCGATCGAGGAGTCTGTGGCTCATTCCGACATAGTTTTCAACTGTATTGGCGCCGACTACGCGACCAAGAACTTCTCCATGGCGGACGTCAACATCGGGATCACTGAGCGGATCACAAACGCCGTCAAAAACGCGGGCAACCCGAGGTACGTGTATGTTTCATCGTACAACGCGAACCCTCATTCCGAGTCAATATTCTACGCCACGAAGGGGATCTCCGAGCAGCTTGTCCGAGACATCTTGCCCGACACCACCATCGTGCGCCCTGCGCCCATGTATGGCCGCGAGGACAACTTGTTGAACTACTTGGGGCCCAAATTGAAGATGTGGACCCCGAATCGGAATGCCAAGGAGATCCACCCGGTGCACGTGATCGACGTCGCCAAGGCGTTGGAGAAAATCGGGTATGACGACTCCACCATGGGCCAAACGTACGAGTTGTGCGGCCCCGAGAAGTTGTCGTTTCTCGAAATCAGAAAAATGATCCACGGAATCACCCAGGACTACTCCCAGGTGGGCCCTCTCTCGTACAGTTTCGCCGACTACAAGGTGCCGTTGGAATTGGCGAAGTTGGTGGCCCAGGCCAAGCAGTTCCTTTACTGGAAACAGACCAACCCCGACCAGGTGCAAAGGCACTTGATCCACCAGACCATCGACCCTACTGCCAAAACGTTTGCCGATTTGGGAATCTCGGATTTGGACCAGTTGGCCGATGTTTTGTTCACGTACGTCAAGGGATGGAGACATCCTTTGATTGCCCAGCAGGGAGGAGAGTCGAAGAAGGATGCCCGCAGATTGCGTGAGCAGCAGCACTTTACGTGATGTTCCTTTGTTGACTGCATTTGTAGACTATTTTGCATATAACGAGCCGTTTGTATAGGTGAAGTGTGTTACTGGACTCTATTTGGCCAAGTCTAGATTCAATCAAGTAAGGTAGTTTGACTTCAAAACACGCTGAAAGTTGAAACTGTAAGCTTGTGCAAGTCGCGTGTACCATTGAGAGTGACGAAAGGTAGAAGATATTAGTGGAGATATTCGTGACTTGATTTACACAGGTCTGATGAGTTTCTGTATGACTCAAAACATCATTGTCAACAGTTCATTCCCCAGTCTTTCAATTCCTATTTGTGTTCGGAACCCCAATACGCTCGTTTCGTGTTAGCAGAGGCTCTTGAAGATAACAGGGTGCAGTTTGACCTGCTCCTGGCTCTGATGCACACGGAAAAAAAAGGCTGGTTTATTTCAACAGAGTCGTCGTGCTCGAGGATGGCCTCAGGGGTCAATTTGATTGTTGTCGCCGGTCTCCTAAGCATCGTAATATGGGTCTGTGTATGTTAATATGAGTTCACAAGGTAGCACTAAGACGCAACAATGATTTGAGTAGTGTAGGTGAATTTGAGCAAACCTTGAAAACACCGCCAAACTGGTTAATTCCAGAACTATAAGTGCTTTTTATCCGAAATCGGGGAGTGCCAACGAGGCAGATGTGGTTGAAGCCTGGTGATTCTGGGCCTCCAACCCTCATAGATGAAATAAGCTGAAACAGTGTTGTAGATTATGCCAAATAGGTCCCGACCACAGAAAAAAATACTCGAAGAGCACTCATTGCTCCATATTCTTCTCCTTTTTCTTCTTTCTGACAGTGTGTATGGGTCAGCCTGGATATACCGTGGGTCAGAACATTTTTGAATGATCTCAAAATATACTTTAAAAACTATCAGGCAATAGATGTTAGGTTGATGGCCACAAGAATCCCCTCCTTGGCCAGCCTAAATCTTCTGATCGGATTACTCTCGTATCCACATAACTTTGGAAGAAATATCAGAAAGATCCAACTAGCTGATCTTCGCATATAATGTTTGCAGTCTTCATATTTTCTGGAGACTCGTTTATTGACTGTTATATGTTGTTTTTCCAGATATTAATATCTTTGATCAAGTGGTTTTTTTCAAAAGAATCAATTGTATTATAAGAGGCTCCCACCTGACGCTACAAAATCTATACTTCTATAAAAAACCTATAAGACATTTTGGAAAAGGCACTGAGTAGTGAAAGAGCCCGACTTTCCCAAGCCTTACACTCTCCTCCGTACCCTCCTCGCTTCTGCACGCTTATGGTTTGCTATCACTAGCCTGTACTGATCTCCGTAAGATATCATTACATCTCAACTAGAATTCTGAACCTAATGTCGTTTGCGTATCTCCAAAAATTCTAAATCTCCGACCCCAAACTCAGTCTTGTTGGGTTACCATTTCCCTTTAAATGTCCCAGAATCACTTTGTCCCGATCTTTTTCGCCATAATCCGTTCTTTAGAGACCTTAGTGTCTCGAAAGCGTTGCTGGCCAAAACAAAGTGGACCTTCCGGGCCTCCTCTGCCCAAAAATCTCTTCTGTGTTGGAATCGAGTTTCATCCTGGGGCTGGTTTGACGGAAAAGACGATAATAGAAAAATTGTCACAAGTAGTATCGTCATGGTTTACCATATACCATAAAAAAATATTCAAACATTCCAGGGCTATCAACTCTCTTATCTGTTGAGACTATCCGCAGTCAAAAGGCAGTGTACACATTGGATAACGCTGAACACATCAAACGCAATCCAAAAGCACAAATCGCTTTGATGGCAGAAAGGACTTTCATTTGGTGCGTCAATTCACGCGGTTTCTACTCAGAGAGCAGAAAGTTTTTTATTTTGAGACGAGTGCCTGCCAAGAATACGGCAATTTGTTTTTGATCACAAACTTCCACACCGAGCAGATGTTGAAGGACAAATCGGTCGACTTTATAATCGAGTTCATCGAGGAGGATGGTAAGCCATGTATCCTCTTAGCACTAAAGAGCGTTGCTATGAGAATCTGTGAGGCTATTGGTCTTGTCTTAGGCCAGTATATCATACTGGCTCACGTCTGAGACCATAGAAGCGTTGGGTGCGTCCTGTGGGCTCAGGGCCATGCACTTGCCTAGATTCGGGCTAGTTTGGGGCTCGTATGGGGCTCGTATGAGGGTCCTCGCACGTTTCTGGATTTTGGCCTGCTCACTCAGTGCCAAATCTTGGTGGGTGGCTTTTTCAGGGCCAGCAAACCATACTGGCTCACGCCTAGGGTCTAGAATTCTTTCGTTTCATTTTCTCTAGATTGGTGGCTCAAGCCTTTAATATGAACACCCAGTAGCCACTTTCGCAATACATGGACATCCCAGATCACATGATTTTGGATGAGAAAGAATTCAAAAGGCTTTGAAAGTCCATGCCTTTTCCGCATCTTTCACCAGTGTCATGTAGGCCTTTTCCCACGTCTTCAAAGGTCTCATCCCACGAAGGCTCTCATCACTTCTCGCCAAAACATTCTTCAGTTCTCATAAAAGTGGTGTCGTTAGAGTCAGTTCGGAAACAATGTGCAAAGAATTGTAAAATATTTGAGTGGAGCCCAAAACGTAGTCATGCTTTTCACCTCTATATCTCCGTCTTATCGACACTGAATTGCAATGGCGGCTCCTACCAATAACAATCATAAAAAGGAGTTTCATGAAAAGGACTTAAAAAAAAATTGCCAAAAAAGACACTATTCAGACTGCCTCCGCCAAGTTTGCCTTACTGCTTATCTGTTCGCACTTCGGAGATCTCCGAGCGGCGGTCTCTTATCGAGTCTCAGTATCTCATAAGTTCACCAGGACCATAGCACACCCGATTCCTATAACTTTTCTTAAAAAGTACTCTCTCATCAAACAATGTATGTTCTTCCACTGCCATACCAGATCCCCAGGCTTTCGCAGGCCCAGAAGGTCGAGGTGCTAGACCATCTTTTCGAGCCTTGCTCTACGCTCGCAGATCTTCTCACAAGCACGATAATGAACAAAGAGTACGAGAATTACAGAAATTTCATTGAAGAGACTCGGCTTTTCTTGCTCGATTTCTTGAGCTCGGAAGAACAAAAGCAGGAAATGTCGCTCGAAATTTCGAAAATCATCTCGGCTCATCCTCGCCTTGGGCCTCTGAAAGACACACTCTCATCGCACTCTCTGGCTGAGCAGACCTCGCTCATTGGCTCCAAAGAGGAGGCACAAAAGCTACGAGAACTCAACGAAAAATATGAAAAAACGTTCCCCGGGCTCCGATACGTGGTGTTTGTCAACGGGCGGTCACGTGAGTCCGTAATGGAAAACATGCGGGCACGTATATCGCGGAATGATATTCGAATGGAGCGGTCGGAGGCGTTTGGGGCCATGTGCGACATTGCCTTGGACCGGGCTCAGAAGTTGGGCGAAGCCTCAACTCAGGGCAGAACTGTGGAGGGGATGTGATTCGAACAGATAGAGCGGAGATACTGAAGGTGGATGGATGAGTTTTGGTTCTTTGCTTCGAGGCGGTTATGCGTGTGGTTTTCTCTTGCGTGGTGTTTGTGGACGAAGGTAATAACGTACGTGAAGGTTTTTACGCGGCCTCTCACCAACATGAACATATCGTTTTGCGTGATGCGTGGGGATTACGTATGCGTGGAGTTTGTTTAATGCGCTTTCTCGGAAGAGCTGAGCCTCGGGATTGTCCATGAAAGACAGGAGGTGATCGATCATTCCACCGGAAATGCAGGGGATGGCATACAAATGCGACTGACAGAGTCATAGCGTGTAATTTGGTTGCCAATGTGTTGAAACACGCGTTTCAGAGCATGCACCAAATGTGCACAGACTTGCCTCAATCTGAAAACCTCATGCATATATCTGAGCGAGACCCCTAATCAGGCTTCCCGCTCAATTAGAAGTCCAATGCAGAAACATGAGGCCATCTTGAGTTGTATGAGTACATGCGCCGAATTGTGCAAGTGACAGGTGGGGCGCGTGGTCGCAAGTATCTCACAATGTTGATACTAGTAAGGGGAAAGAAACTCGCTGGCTTTCCACGTTCGAGATGATTGATATGTTTCTTCGCTGAAGAAGGAATTATTGCGTGCAGCAAATGCTCGGAGCAAATCCCGATTCCTGTGACATTTCCGAGCTGGAGTGAAAATACTCAACGACTTTGGGCAATATACTTGAGGCTTTTCGAGGCCCCGCCATCAAGCGTCAAGCGAATTTATACTCTACCATTGCCCGTGCCACTCCTTGTGCTTGGGGCTCTTGAAGGATCTCGAATCTCATCAATTCGCGAACCTGGCTAGCAATAATCGGCGTATGGCTTTGGGATTATTGAAGGCGTCAGAGAAGCTTCTTGTGTTCTGTCCAGCATCCGATGAGAACACAGATGAAATGAGGACCTCTACCTCGCGACCGTTCTCGACCCTCGATACAAGTTACGTTTTTCAAAGGTTTGTTTCTCTAGCGTCACATTAGGGAGATAGAAAATGGCGTTTTTGAGCATTATTCAGGGTTGTTGATATGAGAGAATTAACCCAAGAGAGAGAAGGCGGAAAGTTATTGGGTCTCTTACCTGGGTTACAGCGAGGAGGACTGATTTCTTGGAGGCGATGAAGAGATCGTGGAACATGAATTGAAGTATATTGCCTCAAGCAGGGAAGAGACCATCTGGCTATGTCCGCATTGTCCGCGCCTGCAGACCCACTCTTTTTTCATGCTAGCGACAATGTCCGAGAAAAACGACCATCTCCTACCGCTAGCTAGGTCTTGGCGGGATTAAAGCCGCGTTGAAGAGTGCCTGGCGAGACGGATGTTGCCGATCATGTACTGCGGTTGACATTGAAGGTCAGGAGTCATGAGAATAACGAGACCGGACAGAATCTATCCGCCGACGTTGTTGTCGTAGACCTCAAATATTGAATGTTAACATTGATAGTTTCAATAGAATTGAATAGATCGCGTGGGGGCATTTTGGTATTACGTCGATAATTTCGCCTTAAACATGCCAATACGCGCTTCAGTGCTTTCATAGATAAAGCGTCTGGCAACACGAGTAGTCTTGCCCAGCGGACCTGAAAAATCTTGAGAGGGAAATCCATTGTCACAGTTGAACACTTTGTTTGTGGGGGAGGTCGGTGACCTCAGGCGACCGAGTCAGGCGTATCATTGCGTCCTCATATGAAAAGATGGGTATCAGATGTAATTCAACAGCTTTACAATCGAGTCATTAGTTCAACAACATTCCTGGAGGAGTTGTGGGAGTTTGGAGAAATTATGAAGATAGGAGAATCTCTTGTAACTACTACTGGTCATCTAGTCAATCCTCGAGAGAAAGACAACAATCCGGACTCAAATTATAAAAACAATGAGAGATTTCTTACCCAATTCAGAGAATCGCAAAGAGCATAAAACTTTCATGAAGCCAACTCGTTTCAGAGAATGTTACTAATCACCTGGGGAGAGTATTTGAGATTCCTTCTTAAAGCTGTCGATCAGTGAAAGAGTGCCATAGCTAGAAAACTATAACCCTTTTGATTTCAATTATATCACTTCTGAGATGGCTGCCAGCAATTCCAATGAAATCTGTGGCTGTTCCGAAAAAAGTTGCATGCCATAAGGTTGCAATCAACGAGGCACAAAGGGATTGCTTAAACACCGCCGATACAACCAACAGATCGGCTCCACCGGTGGCGGAAGATTGGAGATTGTTCAAACCTACCGGACAACTGACAAGGTCAAAAAGTCGAATGCCGAAGCCTCGGAGGATTCCGCCTACTTCGAAGATGCTCAATGTATCCAGTCAGCTAGGACTGATAAAGGCTAAACTACTTCCCCATGATCGGAGACTCAAATTTTGGTTCTATCTTGTCGCAAAATCAAAAGTTTCAATCCATCAAGACAAAAGTCTTGGGCCGAAATCTTATTGAGTAAGTTACCGTCATCCCAAGAAGGATGGGTAGATTTCCATGAAACGAAGAGGCAATGAGGGAAGAGGGACATCTTACTGGGTCTCTTCGGGCGACGAAGCCTTGAAACTCTGGAAAACCAAAAAGCAATATTTCGAAGAGAAACTTGAAGAGCTATCAAACATTTCCCCATAAAATCTGATGAAAGATACCCGCGAGATGAAAGTGGACATCGTATATTCGCAACAATATTACCCTTGCGTCACACCACATCGTAGTTCCTGGTAATTTTCGCAGTGAAAGGATAATTTTCAGTATCTACGAGGTAGATTTTCACGTCATTGCAAAGCCATGATCTTTCATGACGTCAAAGGTGATAATTCCGTCAATGATCAGTATACCTTGTGGTTTGCTGAGTTGACAAAGGGATGGCTCTATAACAAGGTTGATGATCATAAGTGGATTTCCCTGTCTGTACCATATCGCAATGGCAAAGGCACTCCTGAACAGTTGTTTGAAAGTTTGACGTACTTTTTTGAAAAAAAAAACACATTGAGGGGTATCACATTGAGGGGTGCTGTGGTTCGGCTTCTGTACGGGCCTGGTCTCAGCAAACCTATATGTTGAGAGTGAATCCCTCGTGGAAACCCCGCCCAGAAATCGTTGATTGGAGTGGGCTAACTATAATTCATCGGCCCGCCCGAGTGGCCCGCCTCAAGGCCTGAGACACTTGTCTCGCCAGGAGGGGGGAAAGGTGGACCTCCTAGGTATTAGGGTAGGTAAACATTTCGTACAACCTTCACAAACCAATTGAAGTAGCGCAGATTGGTGTATGTGATACTTGTTGGAGCAAGTATCTCACTCAAGTGCATCTTAGTGGTCATGCCGATTTGATTTCACCACAAGTTTGAAATGTCACAAGAGTTGCATAGAAAACTTTGAATAGCTTGTTGATTGACCGTTTGTCCACAGAGGAGACCCTGTTGGTCCGTTCGCTCCTTGGAGTCATGCACTGGGACTCCCTGTGTTGAACTGATGAATAGCCGTGAGATCACTCCGCTTGATCCATTCTTCTTTGTATATAGCTGTCCAGAACTTTTTCCATCGAGTGATATCCCGAACCTCTGGGCAAGTTTCTGAAAAGCATTTAGGTTGAATCACCGGGAGCGTACTCTCTTTCTTCTTACTTCTGGACTTGAACGAAACGTTTGCAATAAGTCGGGATTCACTTACTGTGATGGCGAAAGTGGACGGTAGTAAACCCAGATGAATCTTAAATTTATGTGTTGCAACACTTCCTTGTGCGATCTTGCTTTTACCCCAGAATCTTTGACGGCGGCCCTTTCTCCCTGAACTAAGCTCCCTCACGCTTCTAGGTATATCTGTTCATTCGAAGAAAAGGTACACTGCAAATGTTCGAAGAAGGAACCTGCCGAATCAAAGAGGAATAAAGTTCAGCAAAGCTTCCCAATGTTTTCTGTATTAAGCTTCTTTTTTCCGAGAATGATTCGGGTCATATGGTGAACCAATGTTAGTCTCTAAAGATTCGTGTACCAATCCTCAAGCTCTGTTAACGTATTAAGCAAAATTACTGCTCGATGCCCTTGCACCTGGGTCAGAAGCTCGATAACTCCGTAACCCCTCTGATTTGGCCTGGCTTTTTAATTTTTACGGTTTTAATACTTCCACATTGCCAGTGACATTTCCATTTGTTTGTGCGTTATTGCCAAATCACTCATATACTCAACACAAAAAAGCAAGTGCAAAAATCCGGGCGACACTGAAAATGTATTTCACTTGAACCTCCAAAAGCACTTTCCAAAAACCTCATTTCCCCATATTCTCGAATTCTTTTCACAGCAAATCAGTGTTGTAGCGGGCAAACCAAGTCAATGTAGACGCCCACTAACGTAATTCACTAGCTTTCGCGCCAAACTGGCATTTGGGTCACCGCCTGCATTTTGTAAAAATATAATATCTTTGACTTCGAATATAAACGCTAAAGATACGCTAAACATAAAAAAATACTGAATTTTAGTTGGACATGTCTGTCTACGATGCCCTATTGTTCCACAAATTTCACAATTGGTTTTGCGATTTTTACGTGGCTGTGAAATTTTATCTTCTGAGTTCACGGAATTTTTCAATAAACATTCTCCAGACAGCTGGAATTGCGTTCGTTGAATTCCTCATCATATGCCTTTTCGAACTATTGCTTTTTTTGTTTTGCCTGGCATGAGTGACGAGATCATCGCTGAATTGTTTGGCCAAAATCGCAAATGAATGTCCCTGCGAAAGCGCGCAGTTTGAAAGGTTGACAAAAAGGCTTTTAATGGACCAGCCACATCCCCAGCATAATTTTCTAGTAATTCATAATGGGAGGAAGCAAGGCTCATAAAATAGCCGTACTTTTAAGGCGTACTCGAATCATCAGCAAGACTTGAAGATATACGTGGTGTGAGATGACTTTATGAAGACACCTCGTTTCTTACCTCGATGTTGATCTTTGGTAACACCCGTTGAGAATTCAAAGGTATTGAACCGGCAGTTTCGTAGCTGCTCATGACATTTCGAGCAGTGAAAGCTTCTACCCGAGCAAGTTTGTATAGTCCAACGAAGTCATCTTTATTGATGCGCACACTGCCACCCGCGAGCACATCAAACCCAGTTCTTTCTCCGGCCAACCGGCAATATTGTGTCTTTGACTGCCCAAAACAGCAAAGATCAAGAGGTTGCAGCAAATGAGATGTGTGAGACGGCATGTATAGAGCGATTGTTTTATTTTCGTTGCAGATTTGTCAAACTTAAGTGTCAAATGACTACCATGTCCGTCAAGCACCAAAAGTCTATGAGTGCCTTTTGTTATAGACTCTGTCTGAGGAATAAAAACGTGTTCGAGCCACCGGGTAGCAATATCATTGGATGTCCAACCATTCGCACTAACTCCCAAGCGCCAGTCTTCTTTAAGCTGAGCAAACCAAGACTCGCAAATTTGCTTACCTTCCAAATGATGAATGGGTGCAAAACCAGACCCGTGGAATTGATACACTCAACTGCTGTCACCCACTCTCGATTTCCGTTCTGAATTATTTTTCGTTTCCCCTGTATTTCAGACCCTAAGACAATTATCCTTGCCGCATTTAAACCCATCGAAAAGCCTGTCTCGTCCGCATTGTGCACATCGCTTGACTCCATTCCATAAGTAAGCATCGTGTTATGCAAAAGATCAAGCCATCCTTTTAGTACCTTTGGGTCTTGGCACTTTGCCCGTCGATAATCAAAAGGCATCAAGTACTTTGTGCCGAGATTTGGTTGTCTTTTCACAAATTTGGGAACCCAATTGGTACCGACTTTCAAACTTTCTTTTGTGCCACGCGACGCGAGCAAATAATCTGCCATTCTGCGAACAGCATTGACTGCCGGGGCGAGACCGCGAGAGTCCTTCGAGATTATCCATTTGAATAAACTTTCATCTTCAAATTTTTGTTAATTTCTTTGGTCTGCGGCTGCTTCGACGTGATTTCCTGAGCCTTTCCTCGTCCGTTGAAGAGTGCTGCGGGACAAATTGAAAGCGCGTGCTGCTTCCCGCACTGACTTGATATTACCCTCTTTTAAACTTTTTAGGGTAAATGAGATCCTTGTTTTATCATCTTACAAAATTGGAGTTGAATCGACCAATTGTGGTGGCATTGGAGGTGTTCGAAAAAAAAGAAAGTTTTTCTTCAGACGCGTCTGTTGTTGCTGACCCAAAATAGGGTTTGGTGCGAAAAGGAGTGATTTACGTTATCTATAATTATTTGTAGTTATTGTGATTAGTTGTAATTAATGAAATTATTTGTAATTATTTGTAACTATTTGTAACTATTTGTAATTATTTGTGATTATTTGTAATATTGTAATAGTTTTTTTTCAATATCACAGATACCAAAAAAGGTGTATTAATTAGTAAGACTATCTTTAACAACACTAATTTGCAACAATCGCGCGGCGCTATACAGCACTGGCGGAAGCAATCTCAAGCACATGCTACCAGGCGCCATGGCCAACAAATAAGCTTTAACCAAGAAAGATTTTTTTGATGTATCCCATTTCGATATTTCAGATACACAGAAGCCTGATTTTCTCCTTTCCTATTATGTGCAAATACAGGCACCCGTGGCAGCTAATAAAGTACGGCACCAGTTTCTGGTGCGCGCACGACCGCGCGGGCCAATCTCAACGATAAACCACCGCCCCTTCCTCTTTACTGGTCTCTTAACCAAACCCTGTAAAGATGGTATGTCCCTTAACAATAGAACTAAATGGAAGAAAAGCGATCTTTTCCCTCATTCTCTCCCACAAAACCCGCCCATACTAACAACATCCCCAGGCTGGCGCATTAGATAATGCCCGCAAAGAGATAAAACGCCTCTCCTTGGACGACACCGAGGAGTCCAATTATGGACTGATTTTCTCCGTTTCTGGGCCCGTGGTGGTCGCGGAAAACATGATTGGCTGTGCCATGTACGAATTGGTCAAGGTAGGCCATGCTAACTTGGTGGGAGAAGTCATTCGTATTAGCGGCGATAAGGCCACGATCCAGGTGTACGAGGAGACCGCTGGAGTCACTGTGGGCGATCCCGTGTTGAGAACAGGTAAGCCGCTTTCCGTAGAGCTTGGTCCGGGGTTGATGGAGAACATTTACGATGGAATCCAGAGACCGTTGAAGGCCATCAGAGAGACCTCCCAATCGATCTATATCCCTAGGGGTATCGATGTTCCCTGCTTGAACCGTGAGATCTCTTACGATTTTGACCCCTCCAAGTTGAAGGTGGGCGACCACATCACCGGTGGAGACATTTTTGGCTCAATTTACGAGAATTCTCTTTTGGACGACCACAAGATTTTGTTGCCTCCTAGAGCACGGGGAACCATCACGCTGATTGCCGAAAAGGGCTCCTACCAGGTCGAGGACACCATTTTGGAGGTCGAGTTCGAAGGGAAGAAGCACTCGTACTCGATGATGCACACGTGGCCCGTGCGTGTGCCCAGACCGGTTGCCGAGCGTTTGACCGCCGACTACCCATTGTTGACCGGGCAGCGTGTGTTGGACTCGTTGTTTCCTTGTGTGCAGGGCGGCACCACGTGTATTCCCGGGGCTTTTGGGTGCGGGAAGACCGTTATTTCGCAGGCGTTGTCCAAGTTCTCCAACTCCGACATCATCACCTACGTTGGGTGCTTTGCCAAGGGCACCGCCGTGTACATGGCGGACGGATCCGAGCAGGCGATCGAGGCGATCGAGGTGGGCGACAAGGTCTTGGGCAAGGACGGCCAGCCACGTTTGGTGGTGGCGTTGCCTCGTGGCCACGACCAGATGTACGAGGTGGAGCAGAAGCTGGACGTGCCAAGTGCTACCGACGCCAACATCTCCTACACTTGTAATGCCAGCCACAAGCTTGTGGTGGTGACCTCGCAGGAGGTAAGAGTTACCCGCGACGCCCTTCGTGGCGAAGTCTCCGTCGCTCACTACGAGTTGTCTTCAGTGATGACCGCCGATGGCCGCAGCATTGATTTGGTGCAAGAGGCGACCAGGTGCTTCCGTTCTGCCGCGGGTGACGGTCTTGCCGCGGCATTTGCCGAAACAATTCCCAAGAACGATATCCATTGGACTGTTGAAGCCAGAGATGTGTCGTTGTTGGACACGACTGTGCGCGCGGCCACGTTCCAGCTCATCAACCCAGTTCTCATCGAGAAGCCCGCTCTTGCTCCTCTTCTCGCAAAGTATGGGCGTGCCGCTGAACAAGCAAACGAGATGGCTTACTTGCTTGGTATGTGGGCCGGCGACGAGAACACCGACTCCTCGAGCTTGTCAATCGACTCCGCGGACCCCGCTCTCTTTGACCGCTTGAAGGAATACGCCGAGAAGCTTGGTTTGAGTGTTGACTCTGCACATGACCACAAGCGTGCTCGCGCTAGTGTTGTGGCGCCTATGTCGCCGCCTGCTGAGGACAACGCGAGCCAAGATGGAGGTTACTTTGCTATTCGGCCCTCCACGCCTGAGGTGCAGACAGCTACTTCGACCCCATTGACTCCTGCCAGAGAGTACAATGACGCGCCACAGACAACTTCAAAGACCAAGTTGCTGGTCACCATCCGTGGTTCTGATTTGAGGACTAAGAGCGCTCGTCAAAGCTCCAACGTGGAGAACACTTTCTCCAGTATGGTCCAGGACTATGAAGTTGCCGTCTCTCAAAAGTCTGTACCTAAACATCTCGCGACTGAGACCTTCTCTGTCCGTGAAAATTTCATCGCTGGTCTTGTCGATGCTAAGGGTTTTGTGAGCAAGAACAAGTCTGGTGAGTACAGTGCCACAGTTCAGACCACTTATGCCGGCGTTCGTGATGGCCTTGTTAAAGCTGCTCGTTCTCTCGGTATCCGCGCATCCGCCAATGAGCATTCCGTGCTCATGAGCGGTGGCGCTTTGGCCTCGGTGCTCTCCAAATGTTCTTTGGCTCACAACCAAGCACCTAAAGGCAGTGTCGTCGAGCGCAAGGCCGAGCCTTATTTCTTCGATATCAAGAAGACCGTGTTTGACGACTACTACGGTATCACCCTCGAGGACGAGTCTGACCACCAGTTTGTGTTGGCAAACAGTGCTCTTGTACACAACTGTGGTGAGAGAGGTAACGAGATGTCTGAGGTGTTGATGGAGTTCCCGGAGCTTTTCACCGAAATCTCTGGCCGCAAGGAGCCTATCATGAAGCGTACTACTTTGGTTGCAAACACATCCAACATGCCGGTCGCTGCAAGAGAGGCTTCCATTTACACAGGTATCACTATCGCAGAGTACTTCCGTGACCAGGGTAAACATGTTTCTATGATTGCCGACTCCTCGTCGCGTTGGGCCGAGGCTTTGAGAGAAATCTCTGGTCGTTTGGGTGAGATGCCTGCTGATCAAGGATTCCCAGCTTACTTGGGTGCCAAGTTGGCGTCGTTTTACGAGCGTGCAGGAAAGGCGACCGCCTTAGGATCGCCAGACAGAGTTGGATCTGTTTCCATTGTTGCTGCTGTGTCCCCCGCCGGTGGTGATTTCTCCGACCCTGTGACAACATCCACTTTGGGTATCACGCAAGTGTTTTGGGGATTGGACAAGAAGTTGGCCCAGCGTAAGCATTTCCCATCGGTCAATACCGCCATCTCATACTCGAAGTACACTAACGTGTTGTCCAGTTACTACGACAAGAACTTTGCCAACTTTGCCACCTTGAGAACAAAGATTAAGGAGATTTTGACCAACGCCGAGGAGTTGGAGCAGGTCGTGCAGTTGGTCGGTAAGTCTGCTTTGTCGGACTCGGACAAGATTGTGTTGGACGTTGCCACGTTGATCAAGGAAGACTTCTTGCAACAGAACGGTTACTCCAGTTACGATCAGTTCTGTCCTATTTGGAAGACCTACGACATGATGCGCGCGTTTGTAGCCTACCATGATGAGGCGCAAAAGGCGATCGCCAACGGTGCCATCTGGTCCAAGTTGGCCGAGGCCACCAGCGATGTCAAGCACGCCGTGTCGAGTGCCAAATTCTTCGAGCCACTGGAAGGCGAGGAGGCTGGCCGTAAGAGTTTCAATGACTTGTTGAGCAAGATTAACGAACGTTTTGCCGAGGCCGCCGAGTAAGCACACGGTCTAGGACATAGAATTAGATAAATACGATAAAAATCAAGTTTCAGTTCGCTACCATATTGTCTTCTAGAATGGCCAGCAAAGACACAGCGACGCCATAGGCGACATTGGCGGTCTTTTGATATCATTCAAAGGCACAGCTCGCGGGGTGTATTCCACAGATGGGTGCTCATTCTCTGCCTCAAATGGGCCCAGCTCGCCCCGTGGCATGAAAGAACTTGTGCTATTGTTGAGAAATACCCCCGAAGCTGGGGATACTGCACTTGTCACTGGAACTTGGTCAGTGTGAGGACTGTTTCTGTGGCCCGAGTGACGGTTGACACTGGAATAGAACCAATCTCGCATTCGGACAGTCTCAAAGTCGGAGATTTGTTGGTATGGGTGGGTCAAGTTGAGGGTCCGCTCGACGTTGTTCTGTGAAGAAGTCGGCCGGAACATTACCATGCGGTCCTCCATAAACTGCGAAAACTGGTCATGGAAGAGAACAGGGGTAGATCTTTTGGGCGCATGGTACGAGTCGGCAGGGTGCGGTGCCTCGTGGGGTCCACCGTAAAGCCCCAGGCAGGGGTCAGGGGTCAAATCAGCGTCCAGAATGTCCAGTTGGCGGCTGTTGGCCAGCATGATATGAGGGTATCTTGATAGTACTAGCCTCTCCACACTCAGGCTGACAGTTCGAGTCAATGTGCACGAGCGGTTTCTAAAAGGCTTGAAATTGTTTTCGGCCACGTTCAAATAAGTACGCGGAGCCGGAAGAGTGAAGAAGTCTTGTGCCAGAATATGCTGATTTTTCGTGGAAACCCTGTGGCTAGTATGGACTGTGAGTGCGTCTTCCCTAGTCGAAGGTAATTCATCAGTGACATACACGGTTTCGGGTCTGGCAGGCGGTTTCAAGTGAAAGTCTCTCAACGAGAAAAAAGGCTTCACCTGGCTTCTGCTGGAGGTCTCAGAATCAGTCCGGATTTCATGGTTTCCTGTATAAATATTCGGAAGAGAAATACGGCTTTGAAATGCAGTGGCACAGCTTGATAGGTATGGGTTTCGGGCGCCAGAATCCGGGGTCGACCGTGGCCGGCCAAAATCCATGTTCAGAGGGTTTATCTTTGTAGCTCGAGGAATATCCGAAAACGGGGCAATATGCCCTTCAATATGAACAGGCTCCATATCCCAGGTGTCCACACAACGGGTAGATGCGTTTTGCACCCATTGAGTCGCACAAGTTGGACCCGCTACTTCGCCGCCAAATTGCAGGGTGTACGGGTCTGTGTCCTGGACCGCTCTCGGGTGTTTCTTCTGTTTCCTCGACTTGCTTGAAAACGTGCTTGTTGAGGGCCTTCATGTCAATTGGCATGTGGCCATAGCTTACTCTTTGCGTCAAATCATTTACATCGCTGGCTCGCATCGAGCTGCCCGATTGGGTTCCCATCCGCGCAGTTAAGCCCCGCGTTCGGAGAATTTTGCAACCAAATTGCAGCCGACTGCAGTCTCGACCAGGCATGTTAGTAAGTAGTATTTTTGTGCATATTTATGCTAGTACTAGTAGTTTTTAAGCGAGGATTCCAAGAAGGTAGATCTCCACACTGATAGGGGAGAGCGAAAAATCACACATCACAACCGATCAAAACCGCAAGAATGTCCAAACAAGGCTTGTATATTTGATCCCTTTTTACTCAAATTTCAAAATACCTTCGCCGTTATGCGAAATACAGATACTTCCAGCTTATCACGAGCTTCGGAGTCTCCGTGATTCTCCATCTCCTCTTCATCTCGGTCATACAGAAAGTATATATCACTCGCGTCCAGCTCTTCATCTGAGTTTCGCTCAATTGAGTCAAAAGGTGCTTTTGATCCCAGCCTAAATGTATATTTTTGCGAAATGCTCTGATCAATCGTGAATTGGCCTTCTTCTTCTACCTGACGATGAATTTCATCAAGGTCGGGATCCGGAATAGCGCCCCTCGACTTTAGTATTGCCAACATTTTTATTGTCTCTGGTAGTGATCTTCTTCTTGCGTCCGTTAGCATGCACTTCACCTCGGAGAAAAGTGACTCAGACGGCGAGGACATCGCTGGAGTACATATAAAGTCTCTTGCCATCTCATAGATGACGGGAAACGTAGCTCTTCGAGATCTGCAGTAGCGTGCAACATTACAATACTCATCTTGTATCATTTCGTCTAAATACCTCCTCAGTTCGTTTTCCTCTGCGATCGACTTGCTCTTCAAGAAAGTATTTGGTTTTGGATACCGAACTGAGCCATCATTGGGTTTTCGTTTTTTCTTTTTGTGTAGTGGAAGCTTCTGCCTCTTTTCGTACTCCGTCTTGGGCTTGCGAAAAAGTTCAAATAGAGCTTCTTGAACAGCATCTAAAGTGGTAGGTTGAAAGCCATGTGCCCTGAGAATGTCAAAATTTAAACGAGGATCAAGCACTGTCGCGATATAAAGATTATTAGGGGTTCGATATTACAAGACCGGATACTGTAATATTTGAGTAATTTGGCACACGCGTTCAGAACCCCCACAGCTAGTCAGGGTTGAGTCTCCTTGGGTTGCGGAGTGTTATAACCCTCAATTAAATCTAACATTAGTGCCACCAACGGTATTGTGAACCCAGCTGTCTGATAGTCACTTCCTTGGAGCCTTTGGAATGTAAGTAGGGCGCAAGCCCCAGAACAGTGAGAAGGTGGCTTCAAACAGCACGCTTCGCCATGTATAAGAGTGCTTGAATATTTTTTTCTCAAAAAATATATTTTCCACTAGCTTTTGCTAAAAAGAATATTTTTCCAGGATATTTGTATGTTTATTCATGCAACTAGCAAAAACATATCTAAAATACAAAAATATAATTTTGGCGAAAAATACTACTTACTAACATGCCTGCTACAGATAAACCTTTGGGTTCGTCCAACAGAGAAGGATGACAACTATACTTTTCTCTAGAGGACTCGCTACGAGCACACCCATACATCCTTAGTATAGGTACATAGTACTGAGTAATCCTACGGATTAGACTAGAAGCTATACGTCAGGTTACCCCTCATCGAGTCCCTTGTTAGGTTATCTCCTGACATCATACAATCCAGAGTGACTAATGCCCGTGCATTTATGACCTATATGCAGTATATTATATCTGGATTTTGGAGTATTTTGAATTGTGGCATTTTAACGGGCGGCCATTCCCGCGAGTCAGCCGAATCATGGCTTCTCACTTATCTCTTGCATTTGAAAAGAAGCTTGAAATGTCTGGTTGGCAAGAGCTCTTTTCTTGTTCCCTAGAAGCTTCAATTGGCTAGTTTTGTAGGGCCTTATTGAGTCCAGGATCTTCGGAGTCATTAGCTTTCGAAAATTGAAATACGAGATCCGAACCTGATACCAGCTCACGAAAGCAGGTACGCTCATTTGGCGATGGTTGGAAGGCAAGCGAAGAAAATAATCTCAACCTCCATTGAACAAAATTACTTCCCTTTACTACCATACATTCTCCAATACGCGATATACCTTATAAATCGTCAGGAACCACGAAATATGCAACACATTCCTCATATAAGTTACTTTGGTGAAAATGTGAATGAAGAAAGTGAAAAAATCTTCGGAGTGGATTTACTTGTTAAACTCAGTGGAACACAGGAAGCGACAAATGCCGCAGTAACATATGAGAAATTCCACAACACTGTGAAAACGTCCTACCTAGGGCACAATGGAAAAGCCGGGTAATTGGTCTTGGTAAACTATTCAAATGTAATCGAGACGAAAGATGTGAAATTTTTTGGACACATATAAAGTGCTCATGGACTTCTTGAATGGGTGAAACAAAGGGATATGGAGGAAATTCATCCGGATGCAAACATAATTGAACATCTTGAAAAATCAGCATCATAACAACAACACAAGTCCCCAATGATTACTAAAACTGAAATGCAGACTGCAGATGGCCAAAGAGAGAAGAAAGTTTTCCGAGTTATACTCCTCGTCAAAGCCATGGCGCATTTTCCCATTGAGCGGCTGAAGAGGGCGCGGGCCATACTGAGCGGCTGAAGAGGGCGCGGGCCATACTGAGCGGCTGAAGAGGGCGCGGGCCATACTGAGCGGCCTGCTGAGATGCCATATTAGAGGCACCTCGAGAATATCGAATTTTTCTTTCAGAAAAAATCCTGTCTTTCCGCCAAACACTAGCGTTGGTTTTTCACCTGTGCCGAGTGGCCTTGGCTGGTGCAGGAGATAAACCCCAAACGAGCCTCGAGGCGCGAGATAATCGCGCGGCGCAACCTCTACATCGGGAAGGTACTCACTGTTACGGTTACCTGGGTTGTTCTGAAGGGACGGGTGTTTGGGCCCTAGAAGGAATACCGCGCGTCTGGAAAGAGGGGTTGAGACCATGGCTGTTAAAGCGCTAGAAGGAGACTGCGTTTTCATGAGGGTCAGCGTGAGTACGAGGATGAGTGCTGGCGCATAGGATTTCGTTTTCTTCAAGAATTCAAATCTGGATATGGACGGGTTTCCTCTTATTAAGAATCAGTCTGCGTGGGCTGTCAATGGCTGCAAAAAACAGTTGAATATGGCTAGAGTAATGGGCTGAGGAACTTGAAAATCCGCTATTGAGGTAGAGAGGCGTAAAAAGAAGAGTAGTTGTTTTTGATCTGTTTAGGGGTAGTGAGGGACGGGAGGGGTGGGAGGGGTGGGAAGGATGCGGTTGAATGCGGTTGGGAAGTGTCTGACGGGTGAGGGTGGGTCAGTCGAGGGCGGGTAGTTGATGCGCTGCTACTGGTTCAAAGTTCATTTATATGGTATCGTTGATTGTACAGCTAGAGAGGTTAAGGTTACAATCGCCAATATAAGGCGAGACTTCTCCAAGAGTTGAGTTCGAAGCATCTGTACAGAGCTGGCAAAACTGATAGAGCTGGCAAAGCTGACAGAGTTGACAGAGTTGACACCTTTGACAGAGGAACTTAAAGATGCATACGAGAAAAATCACAGTGTGTTACCAGGCCAGCCAAATTTTAGTACGGCTACCGAAGCACCGGATGAGATGCCATCCAAGAATTCGTCTTTGATTCTTCCCTTGGAACCAAGTGCACAGCAGAGGGGCTTGCTCGATCTTTCACGACACGGATCGGAAGGGCATCTTGTCGAGTCACTGGATACGACTACTGCCTGGGACGATTAATTGGACTTAGAAACTCCTCTGTTTGAACCGGGTAACCACACCAAACTTATTCCTACAGTGACATCAATGAACAGACTAAAGGAAAGGGGACGTACCCGATGCACTCGAGTGACATTGATATCAACTAATCACCTATGGCCCTGACCTCAGTCGGCTTGAATGAACAGGATGGTGGATATGAAAAGAACGACACCAACTCTCGACTGGTCGACAAAGTATTGATGGATCTCTTGAATCGTTATAAACGAGTGCCGGCATCAAAGGGTGGCGGAACACCTCTTGGGGAGGGCAGTGCTGCAGCAGGTGGCCGAATATTTAGACCTCCAAAACCTGTAATTTTTCACTTGCGATACCTACTAGACATGAGTAAGAAAGAAATAAATCATATCGCAGTTGGAGATGACGAAAGACAACGATGGGCGATGGCCGAGAAGATGGAGCTCAACAAATTTAAATAAATGGGAGTTTATGAAACTTGTCCGATACCCAAACACACCAAGGTGATTACAACAACGTGGGTACATACATGGAGGATGATGATTTGAAAGGTGATATATACAAAGTGCGATGTGTTGAACAAAAACAACGAGAAGGAATACATCTGAACAAACAAAAAATCCTGGCGTAATGAGCAATCTCTGCCTCTTTCTCTACCTTGTAATCCGCCAATGAATTGTGAAAAATATCAGAAGTCCGGCCTATAACGCTTTCTTCGGGAGATTCACATATTCCTCTGCAGACATCGGGACACTAATGATGTTTGTGTCATGAAGCCGAGCAATTAGCTCGCTGGTTCTTTCGTAACGCTTTTTGAAATGTCTGGTTCAGGTAAACAACTCTCAGAGACAATCTCTATTTCAGCGCCAGTGCCTCTTTGTGTCAGTTTGTCTTCGTCCAAATGACTATTGGACATGATTTTGTCTTGCAGCAAGTGGTCTGAAGACTGAAAGTCGACATCAACGACGAGATTTACAAATTCGTCTGATTGAAGATCTGTATTTTCAGGTGGACAAGAATCTTCAACATCTTCACCAACTATGTCTACTTTGCGAAAGCAGTTAATGAACGTGTCCACTTTGAGGCTCTGCCATGAGTGGTTACTTCAATGAATCGCTTATAGTAATGCCATCGTTTTTTGTGGTTATGACCAAGAGTTGTTTCTTTGTGAAAAAACTCGAACCATAACTCTTTGTATTGAGCCTTGAAAGACCTTTTGACACCTTGGTCCAGTGGCTTCAATTTTAAAGTCGAGTTAGGGGGCAAAAAATGCACCACCGTGTACTGGAGTGCTTGTGTCGCTGCTTATATTTCCACGGCTGCCTTGTGACCACTAGAATTGTCTAACATTAAGTGTACTTTCCCTCTCATCCGATAGTTTGTGTCTGAATTCTTACAAGAATATTCCGGGAAAAAAATACAATATTCCAAAGGGTCCAGGTTTTGGCCCTCCACTAAAAAAAAATCCCCCAGAATCTCTTTGATTTCAGAAATCACCCAGAATATTCCAAATCTTCCGAGATATTCTTAGAGAAAGTATTCTTATAGCCAGGTTTACGTGTAGCACAGAATGAGAAAATATTGCGCCTGGAAGTGCTGTTGGAACTTGTGACAACTCTCGTGTTAAGTGCGTTCTCACATGCCTCTACGGGATCAGTGTTTATCGATGGTTCAGCTTTCTTGGTCTGATCAGCTTAGTCTATTTTTTGGATTGTAATTCCGATCCAGAGGAAAACTATTTACTACACCTCATCCGCAAATTTTTCTTATTCCCGGCCGTGCACTGTGGCCAAGAATACTTTCCATTGGAATCACGTGCTCGAAGGTTTGGATGAACCAAAACAAAGTTAAGGCCAACGGAGTATCCTGCATAGACGCTTTCCAAACATTAATAATACATCCCCATAATCAACATTAAAAATGTCTGCAAAAACCCCAATTCGGGTCATCTCTCAGCTAGGCCTCCAGCAATAGACAAACTCCTCAGGATTTTTTCCGCCCCCGAAAGACCAACTTTCCCAGATTTGAAAGGCATTGTGCCGGAGGCGAGCCACACTACGTACGTGAGACGGCCTCGTCCGCGGAAGCTCCTGCCCGGCAATTTGCCTGAACATCACGTATATCACCCCAATACATATAAATCTGCATGTACACATACATAAACATATACATATGTAAATACATATACATATACGCGTACAGATACGGATACATGTGCATATACGTGCATACCCGGGAGTTCCGGAACTACCTGCTCATACGCGGCACGGCTGGAGTGGGGCGTGGCGGGCGTTACGTCACGAATATTGCAGCTTGCATAGATTTATGACTTTAGGTACAGCATTACGTCACGCATATTGCAGCTTGAATTGGTTTCCGCCTCTGGGCACGGTATTCCGTCGAGGAGATGTCCAATTGCTCCAGCAATATTAAATGGGTAAAATCACAGGACACTCCAGCACTCAAATTCGTTTCTGAGGGCGATTCCTCCGCGAAAAGTGGGGTCGTTCCCAGAAGCTAGATCACAAAGAGTGATTTGTCATCGTTGAACATTGCATTCATTACGTAAGTATGCAGGCAGTAACAGGAGTTTCCAGAAAGATCCAAGTAAGGAAAAAGGCAAGTGAACGGCTCGCGGTCTTCTTCGTCATGAATTGCTTTTTCTCGTTTACTGTTCTCGTTATCTTTCTGATTGGATCCGCATATTCCGGGAGAAGCAAGGTCCACGCCCAATGCCCCATTCATATTTTGTACACATTTTTTCAAAGGGCTAGATTTCATGAAATTGACGTTTTTGGACTTCGAGGCCCTACCAAGCTGCCCTGCCGCACAGCAGTGATGACAAATCGCCTGAGTGCTGGAAATCGGTCTCGAGGTGGACCTACACCTTCTCGTCAACCGCTTTTTTCCCTCTGGAATTCCTTCGCCAGTAGCGGTGCATAAATAAACACACTTGTATTCTGAAATCTCGCAGCAGAAAGCATCCGGCTAAGCAGCAAAGGAGAGTGGGCATACGTCTGATGGCATTTGTATCACATATCTGTATCACATATCTGTATAGTGCTTATAGTGCTCTGAGGCGAATATTTCAGAAAGAAAAACTCTTATACAAGTCGTTTGAGCTAGATTGATTGGAATATTATGCGATCGATGAGTTGAGCCAATTGTCAACTTCAAGTTGTGGGCTTTCTTATCACCACCAAGTTTGTGTAGAACAAATATTGTCTATCGTTTTCATAGCTTATGCATTTCTTACGTCTGAATTTGCTGTATTAAACAACCAAGAGCAAAGGAGGAGAATCACAGTCTACTACTTCATGACTAATGTGGAGCTCTGGAGAAAAAGCCTGGGTATAGCCACCTTGGTCGTGTCATTTACTTTCACAGCGGTGTTTGCTTCTCAGGGATATTGGCCCTACCTGTACTTACAGAGATGGAACTACGATGAGTATGTGAATTTTTGGTAGTGGATACACCCATACTCCTTGCTGTATATACTCTCTTGCCGACTTCACAGACGGCTCCAGAATACCCAGCATTTTGACTGTGAGAGTACTTGAAGAACCGCCACGTAAAACTGAAAAAGGCAAAAAAGGAAAGAAATGCTGATGGTGCTAGAAATGGCCATCTTCTGAAGTTAAAGCAGTCATGCCAGGCTCTCTGTCACTCGAGTCGACTTGGTGAACGAACATTTCACAGTTTGGAGACAGTCTTGGCAAACCATAAGATCTGGGGATCGCGGTGACTGGATGATCGATGACAAGGTTATCACCGATCAAAGTTGAAGCTTTCGAGGCGATGCACCTTTGGCGTCGTGGAGTTCGATAAGCTGTTTAGAGTTCGCCATATAGAACATGATCTGTTTCTTCTCTATGAGTTTCTGGACATTGCTTTGATTGTCACCAGAATGTGCCTAAACGGCTAAACAAGAAATTCAGAAATAATCGAGGTGAGTTTTGAACAGGCAGTGAATTTAAAACAGCCTGAGACACTCGAATTGACTATGCGTGAGACTCCGCAGCAACTCGCTTTTTACGAAAGTGAGCACCCCAGATCTATGCTCGAACGTGAAAGAATAGACGTTGGGCAATGATGACAGTCAAGCGGGATCAGCTCAAAAGACTTCATTTTCAAGCCCATTAATCTCAATTCATTTGTATTGATAACCATCATCTAACTTAAATGATGCTTTGGTAAGACGAGGCTTCAGAGCCACGACAGGCGATCTGCCTGGACGACTGCTCCAAAACAGTGTGATAACTGTTCCAATACAGTGTGATGAAAAGCACCTAAGATAACAGCAGTTGAAAGAACAAAAGCAGATACCCAGAAAAGTCACACCCACTAATATATTTTTCCTCTTTTTGAGTGAAAATGATCAGACCCGATCATGAAAGCTGATCGTCTGTACGAACTTAGCACCGCGCTGTGGTTGTATCACTCTTAATGCCATCATCGATACATGGCTGTGACCACTTTCATGAACAATTGAGAAAATATCTGGCAATTTTTTGCTTACCATCATGAAAAAAGGCACGTAAACCTTTTTTGGGATGTTTAATTGCTTGGCCTTTTCCAGAATAATCCGATTATGGACCTAATTTTTTAGTGTAGATTAGTTGCTTGCCGAACTTCCCGGGTCGTAAACTGCGCCCTTTTACGAATTGAGATTCGAGCGCCTTCATCTATTGCGTGCAGCACCGGTACTGTATACGAGCCTCGCACTCACATGAGCAAGTCGGCGCGGATACAATAGGAACGCATCTGTAGTATGCAGACGAATGGTGGGAATTTGCCATAAGGGGAGTGAGGAAAACGCTATCTGAAAGAACACCCTACTTTGGGGCGTCGGCCTATTCGTAGGGGAGGGTCAAGGCGAGGGAATACATCGCATGCGCCTTGCAATGTGCTCTGCATGGAAATCGAAATGCACACCCGTACACCGCGTGCACATCGTGCAACACACGCTCACGATGGCCGTCGAGTACATGATATTACTGCACAGTCCAGATGGGTGCGTCATGGTCGGCTACAAAAACTGGGGTTTGCGCCGACACATCTGTCAAGCACGCTCCAATCCTGCCTTATGTCCGCCATATCTCTTTGTCACCTGCACGTACAAGTCTCCGTACTTTACATGAGAGCCGATGTGAGGGAACTCCTGTATTTTAGGTGTATTCTTTTTTTAGAATACACTTCGGTCCAGCCGATGTGGGGCTCGGAGCAACAATGCTCTTTTTTATATCCGAGACGTACGAGTGGTCGAAGTAAACTCCGACGTCAGGCTTGTCAGGGCAAAAAGGTGTGGCTTAAGTCCAGCGCGGCAAGACCTGCGCGGCAAGACCTGCGCGGCAAGACCTGCACGCGTTGCTCGCGCACCTCCCCGTTGGCTTGAGCCGGCCCAATCAGTGCTTTTCTCATTGAATATGCAGCTCGGAATACAAGAGGCTGTATACAAGATTGGCGACCGGCACACAGTCAAGCACTTCAACCGGTATCCTATCATCATTAGTAATCATTGTTTTTTAGTGCAGGCGAAAATGAGGCATTTTCACAACGCAATTCATTTAGTGATTTTCGAAATGCGCTTTCATCATAATTCTTGAACGAGTTTTTTAGCATTGCGCAAAAATTCGAGCAACCTTCCACTCAGGACCCTTGCATAATCTAAGAGGTACGTCGATGAGTAAGCGGGTCTGTGTGACGCGCTTGCCTATTGATTTTATAAGCAGAGTTGATATCCAAAGCGCGTTGTAGGGAAACCAGCAGGGTTGTTTTTTAATCCAAGTTTCTGTGAGGGGCGCAATCTGATCCCGAAGAAACAAGTCCGGAAACCGAGGAGAGGAGAAGCTCTGTCTTCAGTCATGCCTGAGCTCAAGCCTTAGTGTGTCTGACAGCCAGCACTGCATAAATAATGTACAGGACTTTAGAAGAAAGCCCCATTCACTCAGAGCAAGCACTGCTGCGCCTCCATGTGGCGTATCTGCAAATTTCCGCAACAAGAAAGCTAAGCTTGTGTGTCTCGCGGATTCTGGCAGGAATTCATTTCTGGCACCAAACAGAGCGTACGGGAATGCAGCTCGGCGTTAAAGAAACCGAATTTCCAACCTGCGGTTTCGGCATCTGCGGCTTGCTGTGGTAGTTTCTTTTTTTCTCGTAGGTTTGGCTTGCATTACGAGGAAATACGCCGCACGTGCATGCATGAGCATGCGCCGCATTGCGCTCTCGAGAGTTTGGCTTTCACCGATCCTGGCTATAATGGATTTGAGTAAAACCACGGCTACGAACAATAAACGGCAGGGAATAGTTCACGAGGCACGGCGGGACCCCTCTTCATTTGTAGCCACTGTACTACACTGAACAAAATTGAGAAGCGTCTGATCATGCATGCGAATTCCTCTGAAATTAAATGGACTATACGTAAACACTGCTTTGGATTTTAGTCATAAACGAAACTCTAGATAAAGCCAACTCATACATATTCCTCATTAACAGCATCATTGCCACGGCTCTCGGATAGTCGGAATAAACCTCCGGCGCGCACTTTCCAAGATCCAAGCCCAATCGAGATACCCCAATCGAGATACCGACCGCAGATACCTCGCGGCATTATCATGCAGCAGCGTTGTCATGCAGTTGTCTAGCCATGCAGCTGCTTGGGATGCTAATTAGAAAAGCCGGATCTCGCATAAATACGTATAATCCATGCAATCTGGAACTAGATGCTCTGAAGACATTTAACGACAGCCTCGCGGCATTGATATATTTCCACTCTACAAAACCAAATCAATTAACTAGGTATGTCGATGTCATCGCCCGAAGACCACTCGCACCACCGGAGAAAGCGAGTCGGTAAGGCATGCGACCTGTGCCGCATCAAGAAAACGAAATGTGACGGCAGAAAGCCGTGTTCCCGGTGCATTGCCGACAACAAACTTTGTGCGTTCACCGAGAAGAAAAAATCGAAGGAAAAAGGCCATCCCACGGGGTACATTGAGCTTTTGGAAACTCGAATTGATCTCTTGACGAGGTCGTTGCTGAAGGTCGTCACCATGGCCGAGCCGCACCTACCATTTCTACAACAAATCATCGAAAGGGCGAAAATGGACCATGCGGTGGCCACGACCCCTGGCTCTGAGGACGACGCGTCGCTGCCTTTCTCAAATATTCCGATAAACGAGGTGGTGAGCTACTTGATCTCGGATATGAACCTCATGAGTGACGAGCTGTCTCTGGCAATGCCATATGCACAACCAGTTGGAATTATCAGTACTCGGCCACAACACGACAACGGCCCAGCATCCCAGAAAATGTCTCCGTTGAACCATTTGCGGGACAAAGTCGCAAGGTTGGCCGGGGACTCGCGGTTTCCAGCACACACGCGTGCCCTGTCGCTGCCAGCAACGAGTCGCCCGCCCGCTTCTTCGAACATCGGGGTTCCTGAGCAAAACTCCCTTTTTTCCAAATATGAAAGTGCCCCGCTAAGCCATCTGAGCTCCTTGCATCTGCTCCAGTCGAACCTGGCAGACTCCTTTGTCCCTGGACCGCCCTCCTTCGATAGCAATGGCAGTAACAGTAACTTTGTTGTGGGAAGATTCGAGGGGCAGGAAAGCACGGCTAGTAATGGCGCTTTTTCGTACTCGTCCTCTGGGAACCTTGGGCCGACCAAGTCCTCGCCCCCTGATTCATTGGCAAAACTTCCCCTGCAGCAGCAGCTGGTGCCGTTGAGCCAAAATACCGTGAGCACGTCTCCGCTGTCCGTTTCGTCCATTTCGATCAGATTGGAGAGCCAGAGCTTCGGAGACCATCAGAAGCGCGGGGTGGCCGGTCCGCGGCGGCTGCAGTCGACGAAACCCCACATTTCTTCGCTTGCAATGAAACGGAAAAACAATGGTCACGTGCAGAAGCCACCCACCGCTTTGGGCAACACGCCCCTTTTCTCCTCGGCCCAAGCGCCCCCTGCGGCAGGCGACTTCATGAGTTTCTCCGATAATAGGTCCTTGACGCCGTTTTCCGAGGTGCCCTCGGCGTTTTCCGAGCAGATTCAAACACTCTTCGAGTTCGACAACGATCTTCTATTTAACGAGCCTCCGTCGAGAGGAGCCGAGAACATCCCGTCGTTTTTGGACGGCGAGGAGTATACCATGAGCCATCCTTTCTTGAGCTCCATCGACTACCGCTAGCAATATTCATTCAACACTTTCTGTATGTATACGGTGTACGCGCGTACACCTTTTGGGTCCACTCCATTGTCCCTTCCCTTTTGCTGTTTTTCTAATATGATATGTTCACGATTCTTAGATAAGCATTGTAGAGAGGTATGCATTTAGGAGGGAAAAGAAAGTGGCGATACTCTAGGGCACGGGTCGACGAGTATTTCCGGCTTTCGTCCACATGGACTACGCAGATACGTCTGCTTGAGTGTGCTCAAGGCTTGGAAGATGCAAAGATTCTAGCAATCCAGCAAGACAGATCAGCAGTGTCACACCAGCCGTCGGCGGGCACTGCGAACACTGAAACCCATCCGCAACCGAGCGATTCTTGATTTCCTAGTTGGGTACACGAGCCACATCTAAAAGGCATTGAAACTGTGTACCTCAGTCAATCAAAGGGGTTTGAACTCACTCAAAACACTATTTGCCCATTTTCACCGGTGAGATCAACAATCCCATATTCGAACACTAATGCAACGTACGCTTATGCCTCTGCTCTCCAGTCTCCGCTACCCGCCATTGGCCAGGGATGTCACAAGACTGCACGTTGTAAATCTCGGCGCTACTTGATCGTACGATCCGGCCTCGGGTATTCACCGCAGCCAATCAGCTATTTATTTGCGAACAGCACTCTCTTAATGCCTCATGCATGAGTCGTTGTGGGTAATTCGTAAATATCGTAAATATCGTAAATATCGTAATCGTAATTGCAATTTACGATGATTTTTGGAAAGTTTATTACGATTACTATTGCCGGTCATTTCGTAATCACGAAGTACGAAATTTAAGAATTCGTAAATTGCAAAGGAGTTTTTATCAGTCAAAGACAAGGCAGCTCAGATGGTGGGCTTCTCCATGACAACACTATCTGAATCTTCATTTTCTACAATAAACGTATACTAACAAAGAAGAGAACCAAATTGCTGCCAGAATCTATCAACATGTTGGTCTTTCTCAAATATATAGGTAAGCTTCCCGGTTGTGAGAGGAATGGCAGGGACCGGATTGTAAACGAAGAGGTGGACACTGAGTGTGAAGATGAAGACACCAATGAGCTGGCCGACGAGTCAAGCGACAGTTGGAGCGAGGCCTCCGAAAACTCCGCCGAGGACATGAGCAACCTTGAGATCGACGACATCAGTGATACTATTGTCGAGGGAATTTCTGAGAGTATTCCGAAAACCTGTGCCACAAAGTTCACATTCAGATGAGTGATATGAATTTCGTATCGGGGGACAAAGGTGACAAAAACGAAATGCTGGGAAGTATAGTGTGAATGAACCGAGTTATTTTCGTCGCGGAACTTTTCAGAAGGCAGCTTCATCAGCTCGATCCTCACACGTCGAGACAATTTCTCAAGCTTGTGAAAGGCCTTGCAAAATATCTTGACTACTAATAATGATACAAACACCTAGAGCACATTTGCTCTCGTGGCTGGCTCCGTTCGCCAAATGTTAGGGTTGATTGAACGTTTTATTATTTTAGCCAAGACACGACTTTCGTAGCACGCGTAATACGATTCGTAATTCCGAATGCAAAAATCGTAGTTGCGATTACAATGAGAAAAAAACTCGTAATCGTAACTACGAATCGTATTACGATCAAAACCACAACTCTGTGTATGACTCAGGAGCGAAGTGCTCACTAGTATGTGATCTGGACCTTTTTCTCTTTACGGTAAAGAGATTCAAAGAATCTTCCTGTGATAACGCATTCACACAGCAGATACCCAAAAAATGACGCGTAGGCAACCTGTGAGATGAGTTTGGCGTGCTAAAATCAAAGCAATACGACATTTTTGTGTGGATTCGTCAGGCCCTAAACTGCCGGGGTAGGCGACCTGCACATAAGCAACAGCCTGCAACAGTTCATTCTGTTGAAGTTCTCTTCTACCAGAGCACGAAGTGGGAGAGCCATGTGCCCAGTCTACTGCTATATGGCTACTACTATTGTTTTGAATGGCCGATGGTCCGACAAAACAGACTTCTGATATTTATCATCACATTTGGCCAGCACCACATTGGCCGGTGAAGTACAAAGACCCGTACACCAGCGATATTGGGCACTTGAAGAACCGGGAGAATCCCTACAAGAAATCGCGAGTTTTGCGCTTATTTTAATCCTTTTCGCTAAAATGTGCCTCTGTTTCAGTTTGTGTAGAATACCCCGTGTTTGTGGCGGTCTTTTGTAGATTTAAAAGTGCTCACGATCGAGGTTTATTGGCTGCGAAATTGGACTAGCCTGACTCACGCCTCTTTCTAGCAGTGTTGCGCGTTACGCCAAGATTACGCCAAGATTACGATTTACGAACCAAGAGGCCAGCGTAATTACTACCATTTTTCAAACTACGTTTTCGGGAGCCATCGTAATCACCATCGTAATCGTAAATCATAATTCTGGCGTAGTTTTGGCGTAATTTTTCGTAATTTTTTTTAATTTTTTTTTTTTTTTTTTAAAGAAACAGATATGTATTGAAGGATGCCGCTTACCTTAGCCGTGGGCGAAAACTATATATTCTATAGAAAACCTTAATACACTTGATTTTCCAGATGTGTACCGCACATCCAGTTTTTTGTGTTGTCGCCCGGGTTTCGAACCGGGGTCTGAGGCGCAATAGGGTTACACCTTGACCGCTGCACCACACGAGTCAAGGATGATTTTCGTAATTGTTTCTTAATTGTTCACAATCTTACCGC